>CABFOW010001628.1:0-13910 GCA_902141385.1 Timema californicum
GACAGCTCGGACATCACTTCTCCGGCATACCACAAGACAAATGCAGACTTGACTGTTGATTACTTTCTAAAGAGTTTGGCTGGTCGTCAGATTGATTTGAAAAACTTCAACTCTGGAATTAATATGTTTTCCCCTGAGGAGCACAGTGACTCGAGTGAAGTGGTCTGGGGCTGTGGCCTTAGTAAGACTCTAGCAGATAAGGAACTGATTGGATGTGGCTTCAAACCTTGTGTGGCTGAAGATGGCAGATTTGAAATTGGTGACATACATGAAAATGGTCGTTTTAATGATATTGATGAGTATGATGAGGCGGACTCAAGATTATTAAAACGCTCCCATTCTACTGGGGACTTGTGTACTCGTGGCCGCCGTAGTCAACGGCATGATGGAGGAGCAAGTGGGGACGAGCCGAGGTATCATTTGGACTCAGATCACAGCAGTCAACATGAAGAAAAACCAGAAGATATTGTAAAACGAATTCTTGCACATCCTGCCTCAAGTAAAGCAATGTCAGGACGTCACTTTCTACTCCTACATCATCACAGTGGAGGTAGTAACAGCAATGCTGGGGGCGAAACCTCTACAGCAAACTCTGAAGATGGTACCAGCATTTATTATGGAGGTCAGTCCTCAGTTGAAGATACAACTACTACATCAGATTCTTTAAATGCTGATCTAGAAGTGTGTGGAGATTCTGGGCACAACGACTGAAGATGATGACAGCAAATCTTTCAAAGATGATAGCGCCATTATGACTAGTTCTTTGGACAAATTATCTGAACATGTTTTTCATAAAAGTGTAGTGATTGCCAGCAAAAAGACTCCAATAGGTTTTGAGGATGAAACAAAAGAAGAAATGAAAAAGGAAGCTATTTTACATAAAGACTTAGGTGCTAACATGTTTTGTTTAACTTCATCTTCACATGTCTCAATGCTTGATAAATCATCTTTCACTAGTTCTTTGTTAGAAGAACACCGCAAAGCATTTAAAGCGGCGGGTGGTAAAGCGTCTGGCTCAGGAGGTCTTCGTATTCGAATTTGCAAGTCTCCCAATGGACCTGGTTCTTGTGGCCAAGGTAACAATCGTCAGCTAGAAACAGATAGTTCTAATGAGTATGAGTCTGAAACTGGCATACCCAAATCACCAACATTATTTATCAGTGGTGTTTCCATCAGTAGGACTCCTGAACCACGCTCTCCCGCTGCTGTAGCTACTGTTGTAACTAGCTCAAGTGTGGTTGGACGGCAGTCTCGTTCATCAAGTCTCACTGTCCCTACACCACCTTCGGTAGCCCCAGCGATGTTGGGGTCTTCAAGTGCTTCATTAAATACAACTCTAGCTTCTACCTCTGAGCCACAGACTACTTTAGTTCGAACATCTTCACCCATAAAAGTTGCCTCACCTTCTAAAAGTAGTAACATGCTCACTACCCCTCCTCCTCCTCCTCTTTTGTCCCCTCCTGAATCTCCAGCCAGTATTTCTAGTCCTCGATCTACAGCCCCCTCGCCAATACTCACCCCAATCAATGGAAACATGATTGGAGTATCTGCTACTGTGGGTCACGTGAATGGCGCTTCTTCCACTTCATCAAAATCAAAATCAGCAAGTGAGCCTGAACGCGAGAGAGAAATGTTTCGTTTTCCAAAATCATCTACTGATGGTGCACTAAGTTCAGTTTTACATGTTCAAGAAAGTAATCTTAGCTCAGACGATTTTCATGAAGCTCTTTTTCTTTTAGAGCGTTCACCTAAAGGAAGTGGTTCTTCCAAGCGTCGAAAGAAGTCTAAAAAAGAACGACACAAAGATAAGGAGAACACAAATGGTTGCAGCAGTAGTAGCAAAGTCAAAGAAATCAATGAAGCAAGTTCAGCCCTTTGAATGATGATGATACATTTGTTGTGAAATTAAAAATTTAGAGTTATAAGTATAACAACTTGATAAAAGTGGGAAAGAAAGCTTGATAATTTGACAAATGTTTGTTTGTTGACTTTATTGATTGTCGTTAAATGTATTTATAAAATTAAACCTTTTTTTTAACAATATGCATAGCTTAGGTTATAGGAAAAAATGTATTAATTGTTAACTGCCATCTCCTAAGAGTACTTATAAACCTTTAAGGAAAATGTTAAAATTTAATAAAATGGATTATTGCCCATTGGCTTGGAAATGTGTAATAAAACAGTGTAGAAACACTGTACAATAATGTAAAATAAGTGATAATGAAGGAAGCCAACCTGATAGTATAGATAGAAAAAAAACCACTTCTCTCTTCAATTCTTCTTACATTTTTACAATCCTTCAAACTTCCACAATTGTACATTGTTTTGAATTTTAGGAAATATTCCTTTTTCATATGAAGAGACCAATTAAAAACACAAAACAATATATGATTGTTAGAGACTCACTGAAACTTATTGCGTGAGGTTGGCGAGACTGGTGATTACAGACGAGAGGGAGGGTAGTGAAGGAACAATAATGTAAAATAAGTGATAATGAAGGAAGCCAAAATGATAGTATAGATAGAAAAAAAAACACTTCTATCTTCATTTCTTCTTACATTTTTACAAGCCTTCAAACTTCCACAATTGTACATTGTTTTGAATTTTAGGAAATATTCCTTTTTCATATGAAGAGACAAATTAAAAACACAAAACAATATATGATATGGAACTACATGCTTCTTAAATAATTTAAATATAACTTAAAACTTGAATACAGCCAAATTTATGCAACTTAATGGAGGCTTGAATAGATAGATTGCTGAAAACTTAATAACTAAAAATAACTTAAGACTAACAAAGACTATACTTAAAATAATGATAGTTAAAAATAATAAAATAACAACAGAACCTCTGAGAATATGCATGAACAATAATTGTTTCGATACCAACCACAAAAAGCTAGATAAACCAGTACCTTCCCCTGCTAACACCCACAATAAAGACTTTTACTCCTGATGCACCACTAGGGTATCCAGGCATCCCCTACATCCACTTGCAACAACTCTCAGCTCACAATGGGAACTTGCACATCAATGAGTAACCAAATCTAGATTTCACCCTGGCTTAGAACTGGGATAGTAACAACAATAATAATAATGGTAATACATATCTTTTTAAATTATTGTTTTACTGTTTTTTATTATTATTTTAAGTGCAGTCTTTTTTAGTCCTAAAGCTATTTTTAATTATTGATTTTTCAGCAAGCTATCTATCTAGTCAAGCCTCCATTATGTTATGTCAGTTTGGTAACACTGTTAGTTTTCAGTTATATTTTAGATTGTTAAAGAAGCATGTAGGTACATATCATACATTTGTGTGTGTGTTTTTAATGTGTCTCTTCACATGAAAAAATAGTATTTCTAAAAATTCAAAACAATGTGCAACTGTGGAAGTTTGAAGAACTGGAAAATGTGAAAGTGTAAGAAGACGAAGAGAGGAGTGTGTTTGTTTCTATCTCTCCTTTCAGGTTGGCTTCGTTCACTATCACTTACTTTACTTTAATGTACAGTATTTGTACACTGTCTTATTATACGTTGAACCACTTATTATAATCTATTGAGCCCATTGGGCAGCCTTGGTTATTAGGGTATCAGGATACAGGCAATAATGGGTATGTTCTCTTCAACAGAACTGTAAACTTATAACTTCTGTTTCTTTCCTCGATAGTCATTGTTATAATTTTATAATATCGAGCACACTAGTATTTAAGTGCACCATCAAACTAAAGTATGAATTATCAGTTTTTCTTTGCCACTCAATTTTTACTTTACTGTTCAATTTTTATCTTTGATGTCTGGGGTTAGTATACTTTACTTCTTGTGAGGATCTGACAATACTTTTGGAACTTGCTAAAACTAGTAAGTACTAGGTGTTTAAATGTAAGTACATTTGTGTTATTTTTTGTCATTGCATTCACAACATGATTTTTAATGTAATCACAACTTTTTTGTGCTGATGAAGTTTCAGGACCTATAAAATTGAACAAATTGTATTTATTTATGTTGTATAAGTTAGTGCAGTTCTTTCATAACAGGGAAATATTAATAGACTAGTACAAGCTTCTCAGAACATGGCATATTTTCGGTACAAGTTTAATACAAGGTAGGTAACACTTTTATGCAGATGTCGGTTTTTTAATAGACTCATTGGCCAAAATTTAGTTAAAAGTAAGTTAAAGATCCAGCCCACCTATTTGGTTGAGAACTTGTTGACATTTATCCACACACTCTTGGAAACACTTGATAACACTAGCTTTAGGATAAAACAAACTCCTTCAGGACTTAAGTATCACACAGAAGAGAGTTATTTTAGTTGTAAGAATTGTCAAGTGGCTCTGTCCATACCAGCTAGCTAGCCTAGCTAAGTTTGGGATTTAGATATTTTCCTTCCTCATAACTTAAGGAAAAAAATTGTGCCAAATGCATAAATAAGCATTGAGAATAGGATATAAGGGCAATACCTACACACTTTTTCGAAAAATATATCTTAAAGTTAAAAACTATTTTTCATTTAATTAGGATAAACTTATTAAATCATCACATGATTTACAAACCAACTGAAATCTAGAACAAACACAATATCCAGCCTCTGGCCATGTCAGGAATCAAACCCGGGGCCCTTAGCTCAGTAAATAGACACACTATCAACTCATTTAAGGTGTTGGGTGGTTCACAATTAAAATACAACAAAACACACTTCAGTAATATTTTCAGCACATCAGGCTGTTTCTTCAAAAGAAAAACAATCCAAAATGAGTCCTGGCTCTTAACTGTAATTGAACATTTTTGGGATTCAATTTCATTCATCACTATATCACTTACAAATTATGTATGAAAACATTGTGTAAAGTCTGTAAGTGATCAGAAAGTAAGCCAACCTGAAAGAATAGTTTGGACCTTGATAGAAACCAACTTCTCTTTTCATTTTCTCACACATGCTTCACACTTCCATTTCTTGATCTCTTTCTTATTTGCACATGATGAAAGTGTGAAGAAATTAAATTAGAAATGAATTTTTTTTAATCTATACCCAACTTAACTTTACTTCTCATTTATATTACATTACTATGTTGTAATGTTGTTTTCAAGTGGTTCTAAATTATTAGGCACCTGTTCTTTATGCATAGTGATTTTTTTTTCCTTTGGCACTCTTGATTTATTATCAAAACTACCTCGCACACTGTTTTGAGAAGTGTCCCTATTAAGTATGTGTACAGCTTTTTAAAGTAAAGTAGGCCTATATACAATTTCAGTATTAAAGATATTTAAAAGTTCTAAAATAACATTGGGTTTGATTTTTATTCAAGAATTTATATATATATATATATATATTATTGGGTACAGACAGGGGAAAACCTTGAAAATTTGGGGAATTTTTTGGTGTAAGGGAAATGTTAGGGAATTTAATTTAAAAAAAAAGGAAAAGTCAGAAATTACTGACTTGTGAGTAGGCTAGCTTAGAAGAAAAGGAGAGATGGTTATCTTCGGTTATGGCCAGGAGGGGTGGGGGGCTGGATTTGGATATATTAGTGAGCAAGTTCCCACCTACAGATCTGGGAAACATTGCAACTATTGAGGAAGGCGTGTATTATGCTAGTACTATAACATTGAGTCAAAATCTGCATTATGTGTTTGCGCATGAAGTGCTACTGGTTTGTCAGGGTCGTTGTGGTTGGTATCAAAATAGTGACATTTTATTTGTTGTTTGAAAGTTCTTTTGGTGAGGCCAATGTACTGTATTCAGCAAAGCAGTAGTTGTATTGTAGCTCGTATATAAGATGTTTTGTGGAACATTCATCATGGCCTTTCATGGGGTATTCCATTTGTGTGATTCTGTAGTTAAATGAGATTGATAACATCAGATCAAAGGATCTTACCTATTCAACAAACCTAGAGGTAGTACCTGAAAAATTCGCCAACATTCACTCTGTCACCTCTCATTCTTTCACACTTTCTCTTGTACTATTGTTCACAAAATGTTGAATTTGAAATCCAACCTCTAGCAATATCTCTCTCAATAACTATAAACCCAAAGTATGTGGGTCATCACAGACGCCTTTCAGACATTTTGTCTTTACACACTAGTAAACACCCACGTCCCTTTCTCCTTTCAACCAGACAAACCCTTCCCAGTCACCATGTGATAGTTTTTTCTTCTAAGCAGCTTAAAACTGGTTAGTCACCACTAACTGACTTCATGCTTACACAGTTCAAAAAATCAAAACTAAATAATCGACCTGCAAGTGATAAATGCTCATCATCTGCCGATTGTGCCATAATTGGGTCATGATCAGATCAGCAATTGGCATCGGCCCAGCTCTAGAAATAATATATTTTTATTATTTATGTATATCCATATGCACCAAAATCGCTTGTTAAGCGAACAATTATTAGTAATACTTAATTAAAATATGATAAATTAAGTTATTATCACAACATGCAATTCAATCACTTCAGATTTTTTTATATTGATATTAATTGATAAAGTACAGTGCATGTACTCAAAACGACAATAATTGGAACATATATTAAGATTTTAGCTGTCAATATTTTTATTGGCAAAGCTTTGTAATAAGCTAGGCCAGGATTTCTTTTCGAAGCTAAGTCGAAGATGATATTTTTTACCCACACCCCTATCACATATTTTTAAAATAATTTGGTTGGATTTAGTTCAAACTTAGTAGTTGTGTTAGGCATCTGATTTAAACTCTGACGTTTTTATATTACCATGTTTTCTCAACAAAAAACCTCTCATAAAGGAAATCATCTGAACTGCCTTAACCCTTGAATGAGGTTTAGTTGAACATAACTTCAGTAGAGTTGTGAAACATAACATAATTTTCTAAAAGAAGAAACAGAAAATAGTAAAAGAAAATTTTAAAGAATTATAGGACAAATATATAGGAACAGTATCTCTCTTAAATTTAAATAGGTTTACTTTGAAGTTTTATATATTTCAAATTCAGAACCCAACGTAGACATGCACACACACAGACACAATATACACAAATAACTACAAATAATATTGTCTTTTATTTCCTCTTGCTTATTTCAGTATTGCACTGACATACCAATTTATTTTACTGTACAAGCAAGGAAGGTAAACTTGGTTGAATTTTCTAAGATTCTTACTGTATATAATTCATTTATTTTCATTTTATTAGACATTTTTAGTTATGCAAGATTATGTGATAATATTGAGATTTGATTATTTAGGTTAAGTACTTAACCATAAGACTACTATATATTGTTGATGAACTACATATAAGATTTGATTTAACAAGCTAGTCACTATTGATATTAATCTACAATAATTAATGTTAACATGAGGATTAGTTAAAATAACACTATACATTTTATTATTAATATTAGCTCTGAATCAAAATCATTTTATTTTATTAATTCTTATGATACTTAGTAATAGTGGTGTGTGAAGTCCACTTTTTGAATTTGAAGCAAACTCGAATCGAATATATTAAATATTCTTGATGCCGAATCAATGTTCGAATATTTTTTGTTAAGTTTTTATTCTTCAAAAAAATATTTTTTTTGCTATTTTAGTTATTTATATAACCTATTTATAAATCAAGTTATTGTCATATTTTATTATTCAATTACTTCAACTTTTTTCATAAGAATATTAATTTGTAATGTATTTTAAAGCTAAAAATGGAAAAAATTTAACATAAGTTAAATATTTTAGCTGTCAGTATTTTTATTGGTGAAATTATGTAATTGTCGAAGCTGGCTGGTTTTTCAAGTGAAGTCAAAACTTTGCACACCTCTACTTAATAGGACTGTTTTATTCTTTGTTTTTTGATTGAATAATTATTTCAAGGGTAAGTAATTTTGTATTTGTTCATTATCACAGCTAGTCATTGTTAGTAGGCTAATGTTTATTTATCTAGAAAATTTGATACAAGACAGATAAAAGCAAGGCCAGCATATGCAGAGAACTAATTATTATGAAATTTCATGACTAAAGTCACATAGTTTTCATTGTTATGTATGAAAAAGTGCATGGAGCAAAAACATTTAGTAATAAATAAAATGATAGAATATTAGGAAAATGGTAGAGCACAAATAAAAGTAAAAACACTAACACATATTTACACAATTCAACAATATTTTGATGCTATTATAGCATCTTCCTCAGGTAATAGAGGTAATTAGACTGAGTCAGTCTAATAACTACTACTTCCTGAGGAAGAGGCCACAATATCATCGAAATATTGAAGTGTGTAAATATGTGTTAGTGTTTTTACTTTTATTTGTGCTCTACCATTTTCCTAAATAGTTTTCATTGTGTGAGATATAACCAGAATTCAGAACAAAATTTAACAAAGACTTAAAAAATGTATTCAAAAACAATCGTTGAAGCTATGAAATTTCATGAAATAGTTGGAAATATGCAGCATTTCAAATTTGAAGGTAAATTATTTTTTTGTGTTTTTGTAAATACCAGACTATTTACTAACAACATTTAAAACAACATTCTAAATTAATTAAAAGTAAGGAGCTTTAATTTAAAATATGAAAGACTTGAATACTAACTAGTTTAGATTTATTAAATTTATATCAAATATGAAAATTATTAAAAAAGAAAAGATATAAATTTGAAATTAGATTTTGATCAAGAAGAAAAGTATGGCACAGCTAAAATGATATAAAACACATTCATTATCATCATCACCATCATAATATGTTGGGGTGTCCGATTATTCAAAATCTCGAATAATTAACAGTCGAATATTTGATTTGAAACTCCGAATAGACCTTACGAATAGCAAGATTGAATAGCTGTGTCATAAATCTCTTAAAAGACCAGTCCAGACCAGTATATTTACAACATGAGGAAGCAAGTGGGAAGCCAGATAATCTGGTGACTCGGGAGTTAAAATACTCTTGTCCTTTGTTCAATATGAGGAGATGAGGGAATACTGATGTTAGCACAAAGGTGTCTTCTAGTGAAAGTGCTTGCAATGAAACATATAGAGAAGGATATAAATAGCTACTCGACCATATTTCTCGGTGCTTGCAGTGCCGCTTGAAAATGAAGTGGGAAGGTTAGGAGGCAAAATTGCAAGATCAACCATTTGAGTGTGCCTGTTAGTCTGTTGTTACTTGTTAACTGTACAGGGAGGTGACTCAGACAGAATATAGATTAAAAGAGATGTCAACTCTAGAGAACATTTAAGGTGTTTCAAACCTAGAGAAACTTTAAAGGATGTCAAGCCTAGAAAACATTTAAGGGGTTTCAAACCTAAATGATAGTTAAGAAGTGTCAAGTCTAGAGAGAATTTAAAAGATTTCAAATCCTGGAAACATTTAAAGGGTTTCAAACCCAGATAACATTCAAGGAGTGTCAAGCCTTGATAACATTTAAGGGGTGTCAAACCTAGATACCATTTAAAAGGTTTTAAACTTAAAAAATATTTAACCCAGGAACTGTCGAGGGGTGAGCACAGCGCTCACTTTAGTTTTATTTCGCCAACTATTTTAGCCATAAATTAGCTATTGACATGTGCTGTTTTCTAGCTGCCACTCAAAATGTTATGGGGGGGAGGAGGGGTTGACATCTCTGATAGAAGCTAACTCCGGCTTCAATGTGTGTTACGCTAATAAACATTTGAGACTGTGTTTAGAACGAGCGCATAGCTTACCCTTGACTGTTCATGTGTTGAGTATTAGCTGATGATCCAAGTGGTTTTTTTTTTCTTAATTTTTTCCTGACTATAACATTATTTTGTACCACTACTATAACATACATTTGTATTGATATACTTTTGTATTATTGCATAGAATTTTAGATTTTTCTTTTTTAATTTGTGTACTGTTATAGTGTGTTTAAACTGAAAATATTTTATGGTATTTCAATTCAGTATTTATTCTGTACAATAATATTATGAGTGACTTTCAACGTTTAGGAATCTTGTCTGAGGCCCAAATTAACGAGAAACCACATGATTTTAAAACTTAGTGCAGCAAGGATTCAGAACGTTCTGAAGATCCGAATAATTATCTTCATCTACCAGAGCCACATCCAGTATCAGAACCTGTTGATACTCTAAAACAAGTAAAATGTAATTTCTGTCCAAAGAAAAAAAACGCAAGACTACAGCTAGATGTGCAACCTACATTGTTCCTATCTGCAGGGAACACACAGTTACAATCTGCTGTCAGTACTCTGGTCAAGGTCAAGTTAAAGATAAAGATGCAGAATGAATGAATGGATGAATGAAGAAAAACATTATCATGCACTTTATCAAAAAATATGTTATTTTATATTATAAAATATTATTTGTTTGAAAAGGTCAGAACACGAAATTATGTTAAAGACAATATAACGCAATAATATGTAACTTTATTATTCAAAAATCTCTTGTTAGATTTACAATAAAATAGTATGTTTTTGTTATTGTATTTGTACATATAAAATTTTTTAAATGTTCATGGTCTAATATTTAAAATATTTCAATGATTTCGGTGAAAATAAAGTATAATAAACATAAAATATTATAATTAATAAAAACTAAAATGAAAAAACATGACATTCTAAATTAAAACTACACAATTAGTTTGGTGAGCGCCCTCGACCAATGACGTGACACGGGGGACCTCGACCGGTCCTGGGTTAAGAGGGGTCAAGCCTAAAGAATTTTAAGGTGTTTAAAGCCTAGAGAACATTAAGGGGAATGTCAAGCCTTGAGAACATTTAATGGGTTCAAGAACTAATTTGATCATTCATTACTGTTGTGTTATTTTAGTAAAATTATTGTTGTATAATATGAAAGTAGGATAGGTATGAGCGATCCTAGTAATAACATTCAGTATAAAGCCAGTCCTTATGATGGATGGCGCTTGGTGTACCGATGGGAAATAGTACCATTTGGCTCAATGAGGAAAGCAACAGTAAACAACCGCACTCCTAATTTACACTAATCAACACACAAACAAAAGTAGGCCTTGCATATTAGAAAATGAGAACTACACTTTGAACTAATAGATATTATGAAAGAATAAAAATACCGCACTCCTAATTTACACTAATCAACACACAAACAAAAGTAGGCCTTGCATATTAAAAAATGAGAACTACACTTTGAAATAATAGATATTATGAAAGAATAAAAATATGACCTTGTTTATTAATCACCCCATTATTTTCCCCTTTCTAATAATAATAATAATAATAACAATAATAATGTTTTAATATAAAGAAATATAGTGTCTACATTGCCCAGTTAAACACTATCCATGCAATTTTTTAATTTAAATTCATTTCATAAACTTATGAAATTTAAAAAAAAAATTTTTAGGTGAAACCTGTTGTTTAAAAAACTGGATTAGTAGTTCCTCTCAATTTCCTGAAATTTTGTTTTAAATTCACTCTTTTTTTATTACTAATACCAGCTCAAATAACAATGTTTTGAAGTATTTTTTTGCATTTTGCATACTTAAATATAAACCCACATTTTCAATAGAAATTTACTAATTTAAATTATTTTTAATCAAAGATTTAAGAAAAATATACTATTCGTTAGTACTAATCAAAATTATTCAATTCGATAAATAATCCCATTTGCACACCCCTAAAGATACCATCACCAAGTCTTTCCCATATTCATACCTTCTTCCTGTCATATGGCAAAGATTAAGTCTATTGTTGACATAAAACACATTAAAACATTATATACAAAAACACTAAAATAAGTTTAGCAATAAAAGAAATTTTTGTAATTTAATTATGAAATTTTTTTAACCAATAACTGAAATAGCACAGAAATGAATAGTATAAATAAATTAAAATTATTTTATTGGATCGTATAGGACATGTTTACATAAACCAATAAAATGTATCTGATAAAAAGTGTTGACATAACATTAAGATATTTTAATAAAATCAAATAATGTAATGTAAGAGAATAATATAAAAAATGTGTTTAGCAAAATTACTTGAATCATAAAATTACTTGTGAGATTAAAAAGCCAAAGTCTTATCGGGTGAAGAATAGCATCCCTTGTTCCTTGGGATCCGCTTGACCAACTAGTGGATTGGGATTTGGGAAATAATCTACTAGTTGTTGTATATAAAGCCTAAGTGCGTCCCTGCATATCCTCCCTTTACCACCACCCCCTCCCCCTCTTTCCCTGATAACTTCATTCTTAATCTTGTTTCTCCTCATGACAGCTAACATACTCCTCACACTCTTCATTCCCACGGCCTTCACTTTACCAGTCTCTTACATTCACTGGTTTTTTTTCTGCTGCATATATGACCATGGATACAAAGTACTCCCTACACAGCACTTCCTTACACTTCAGGGCACTTATATTCTACAACAATTTTATTCAAAGTCAGTCTTATTTGGACAAAATTGTATTTAATGAAATTTGATGGAAAATGTTCACCACAAATATGTGACTCTTAGTACTGATTTTTAAAAGTAAAAGTATCTGTCACTAGTAATACATCGTATGTCAAGCTACAATACTTTGATCTTATCTTAGCTTTATTCGGTCAGGTACTTTACCTTTAGTTTTTAATATTCATATAGGAAAGTAGGAAGTTACTTGGATTTATATTCCCTATTGTTTGACATGTTCTAAGAATTTTATAAAGTCTGATATATAAATGTTTAGAATTTAGATATTTTTTGTTAAATCAAAATACAGAATTTCCTGTTCAAAAAAAATTGATTTTATTTGAAACTGAGATAAAGTAGTTAATATTGTAGTTTTTATAGTGGCAAGAAAGTTGTTTTGTTTTTTTGTAACAACAACAGTTGAGAGGGATATATCGAGATTTTTAGAGACAGATATTATATATTAACTTTGACTGAGAAATGTTTGTCATAGAATTTAATTAATTTAATAGATGAGTTACTCTATTTAGTTGTGTTTGGGAGCTAATTGTTGAATAAATGAAGTGGTAAACATAGCTTATATTTTTCATGTAATGTGTCTATAGTTTGAGATTATACATTATAAAGTATAAATGATACAAAATGGGGCCAGGATTTTCTTTTTTTTAACCGTTTCAAGAATTATCCTTAGAATATTTAAATACACTGTGTATATGTTTGTAAATATTTTGAATTTTTAAGTTTACTAAACTAAATGAGTTGAGTAACCAATAGTCAACATATACTCATATTGTACGACAGATGGTCCAAAGTTCATCTTATCAGTGTAGAAGATTAGCAGTTTCGTTGGTCTTTTGTATCATTAAGCTTATTAAATTTAAATTATTATATTTTTTTTTATCAGAGACATGGGAAAATGCCTCTTTCAGTTGATCTTAGTAATGTAATTTTAATGGAACATAATTTCAAGCTGTTATAAATGTTACATAGTAGCTTTTGTTTTTAACACGCCCTAATACATACTTTTTTTTATGCCCGCATTGGTGATTTCATGGACTAACATGTCACTAGTATGTTAGGCTCAATTGCCAGTGACAAGATTGGGCTCCTAATTCCTGTTGAGTGTACTTAGGGTGTTTTTCCTAATTGAGATCCTACTCTCCCTGCGCACAATTGTGTGTATATTTCCTCTAAAATTATACCTTTCTCATTCTTATTTTAGTAGTGTTGTTAAGATATATGTATAGTCCAAATGAGTAATAAGATGCTGTGTAAAAAATGTGCTATGTAAAGGGCTCAACAATTTATTTTGAGCTTTTAGACCTTGAATTTTCATTATTATTAATTTTGATTCATTATTCAATTTGACTTGTACCAAAGTTATGTGTATGAATTAGGGTGGTGTCTTGTTGGAGTTGCTTAGTGCTTTAGTTTTTTGAAGCAGATCTCTTGTTTTTGATGCAAAACTTGGCCAGAATGTAAAGAATGCCACCCAAGTTAATTTTTCACAATGTATTTGAGAGACAACGGGTTGGGGGGGGGG
>CABFOW010001628.1:16864-34752 GCA_902141385.1 Timema californicum
TGCTATCCTGCAGGGGGAGGGAGGAGTAGTGATGGTAGTAATCTGTGCTATCCTGCATGGGGAGAGAGGAATAGTGATGGTAGTAATCTATGCTATCCTGTAGGGTGAGGGAGGAGTAGTGATGGTAGTATGCTGTGCTATCCTGCAGGGTGAGGGAGAAGTAGTGATGGTAGTAATCTATGCTATCCTGCGGGGTGAGGGAGGAGTAGTGATGGTAGTAATCTATGCTATCCTGTAGGGGGAGAGAGGAGTAGTGATGGTAGTATGCTGTGCTATCCTGCGGGGTGAGGGAGGAGTAGTGATGGTAGTAATCTATGCTATCCTGCAGGGGGAGGGAGGAGTAGTGATGGTAGTATGCTGTGCTCTCCTGAAGGGGTAGAGAGGAGTAGTGATGGTAGTAATCTATGCTATCCTGCAGGGGTAGAGAGGAGTAGTGATGGTAGTATGCTGTGCTCTCCTGCAGGGGTAGAGAGGAGTAGTGATGGTAGTAATCTGTGCTATCCTGCAGGGGTAGAGAGGAATAGTGATGGTAGTATGCTGTGCTCTCCTGCAGGGGTAGAGAGGAGTAGTGATGGTAGTAATCTGTGCTATCCTGCAGGGGTAGAGAGGAATAGTGATGGTAGTATGCTGTGCTCTCCTGCAGGGGTAGAGAGGAGTAGTGATGGTAGTAATCTGTGCTATCCTGCAGGGGTAGAGAGGAATAGTGATGGTAGTATGCTGTGCTCTCCTGCAGGGGTAGAGAGGAGTAGTGATGGTAGTAATCTGTGCTATCCTGCAGGGGTAGAGAGGAATAGTGATGGTAGTATGCTGTGCTCTCCTGCAGGGGTAGAGAGGAGTAGTGATGGTAGTAATCTGTGCTATCCTGCAGGGGTAGAGAGGAATAGTGATGGTAGTATGCTGTGCTCTCCTGCAGGGGTAGAGAGGAGTAGTGATGGTAGTAATCTGTGCTATCCTGCAGGGGTAGAGAGGAATAGTGATGGTAGTATGCTGTGCTCTCCTGCAGGGGTAGAGAGGAGTAGTGATGGTAATAATCTGTGCTATCCTGCAGGGGTAGAGAGGAATAGTGATGGTAGTATGCTGTGCTCTCCTGCAGGGGTAGAGAGGAGTAGTGATGGTAGTAATCTGTGCTATCCTGCAGGGGTAGAGAGGAATAGTGATGGTAGTATGCTGTGCTCTCCTGCAGGGGTAGAGAGGAGTAGTGATGGTAGTAATCTGTGCTATCCTGCAGGGGTAGAGAGGAATAGTGATGGTAGTATGCTGTGCTCTCCTGCAGGGGTAGAGAGGAGTAGTGATGGTAGTAATCTGTGCTATCCTGCAGGGGTAGAGAGGAATAGTGATGGTAGTATGCTGTGCTCTCCTGCAGGGGTAGAGAGGAGTAGTGATGGTAGTAATCTGTGCTATCCTGCAGGGGTAGAGAGGAATAGTGATGGTAGTATGCTGTGCTCTCCTGCAGGGGTAGAGAGGAGTAGTGATGGTAATAATCTGTGCTATCCTGCAGGGGTAGAGAGGAATAGTGATGGTAGTATGCTGTGCTCTCCTGCAGGGGTAGAGAGGAGTAGTGATGGTAGTAATCTGTGCTATCCTGCAGGGGTAGAGAGGAATAGTGATGGTAGTATGCTGTGCTCTCCTGCAGGGGTAGAGAGGAGTAGTGATGGTAATAATCTGTGCTATCCTGCAGGGGTAGAGAGGAATAGTGATGGTAGTATGCTGTGCTCTCCTGCAGGGGTAGAGAGGAATAGTGATGGTAGTAATCTGTGCTATCCTGCAGGGGTAGAGAGGAATAGTGATGGTAGTATGCTGTGCTCTCCTGCAGGGGTAGAGAGGAATAGTGATGGTAGTATGCTGTGCTCTCCTGCAGGGGTAGAGAGGAATAGTGATGGTAGTATGCTGTGCTCTCCTGCAGGGGTAGAGAGGAGTAGTGATGGTAGTAATCTATGCTATCCTGCAGGGGTAGAGAGGAATAGTGATGGTAGTATGCTGTGCTCTCCTGCAGGGGTAGAGAGGAGTAGTGATGGTAGTAATCTATGCTATCCTGCAGGGGTAGAGAGGAATAGTGATGGTAGTATGCTGTGCTCTCCTGCAGGGGTAGAGAGGAGTAGTGATGGTAGTAATCTATGCTATCCTGCAGGGGTAGAGAGGAATAGTGATGGTAGTATGCTGTGCTCTCCTGCAGGGGTAGAGAGGAGTAGTGATGGTAGTAATCTATGCTATCCTGCAGGGGTAGAGAGGAATAGTGATGGTAGTATGCTGTGCTCTCCTGCAGGGGTAGAGAGGAGTAGTGATGGTAGTAATCTATGCTATCCTGCAGGGGTAGAGAGGAATAGTGATGGTAGTATGCTGTGCTCTCCTGCAGGGGTAGAGAGGAGTAGTGATGGTAGTAATCTATGCTATCCTGCAGGGGTAGAGAGGAATAGTGATGGTAGTATGCTGTGCTCTCCTGCAGGGGTAGAGAGGAATAGTGATGGTAGTATGCTGTGCTCTCCTGCAGGGGTAGAGAGGAATAGTGATGGTAGTATGCTGTGCTCTCCTGCAGGGGTAGAGAGGAGTAGTGATGGTAATAATCTGTGCTATCCTGCAGGGGTAGAGAGGAGTAGTGATGGTAGTAATCTAAGCTATCCTGCAGGGGGAGAGAGGAGTAGTGATGGTAGTATGCTGTGCTCTCCTGCAGGGGTAGAGAGGAATAGTGATGGTAGTATGCTGTGCTCTCCTTAAGGGGTAGAGAGGAATAGTGATGGTAGTATGCTGTGCTCTTCTGCAGGGGGCAGGGGGGAGTGCACTTCCCAAGATCACTCATTATATTATGATAAACTTTGAGTTTAGTGGTGAGATAGGGAGAAGAATCTATAAAGGAAACTTTGAGAGGGTGGTGTACAACTCATTTAATAAACATAATTCATAATACCAACAATCTTTTTTGAATACAGTGTATAGTTTTTATGTCAAATAGGTAAAGCTTTCCTGATCTATGAGTTGGTGGGAGGTGGGGGTGCGGTTTGGGCTTGGGTTTAAAAGGAGAATTACTCAGAAAAAACATTTCAATTATTTATTACACTGTGTACTACTACAATTGTTATACTCCCTAGAAAAATGTGTGGTTTTTTTTTAAATCTACATAAAATGTAAATAATAGATATTAGCTAGAATTGTTTATAGTAATTAAATTTTTGAAAAACAAATTGATGTTTAATTTATTTTTAATTTTTAATAGAAATGAACTTTCTATTTCTCAAGTCTTCAAACTTGATAGTAAAAAGTGTTGACACTCGAGTACTGCCATATGACATTTTTTAAATGAGCTATAAGGCCTATATTACTGACATAAACAATTCTTGTGGTGTGAAAAATGCACAAATACAATGGTATGTACAATATTCTAAAGTTTTGACTTTAATATTTATATGTGCATTATATTTTAATCAGTTCTAGTCTTGCCAAGCTTATTATATGTAGGATTTAAAAAATTAATTACATTATTTACTGTAAATAACTCTGCATATATGTTTTCTTGATTTGAACTTAATATCTTATTAATAAAATATTGTGGTTAGTTGACTATTTGTGACTTGCTGTACTTAACTGTTAATTTAGTTAGTGTGTTTGATGTCATCAGTTTTATATATCTTTATATAAAAATTTGAACAATAAAAGCTCTGATATGTGTGAGTTTTGTGTAAAAATGTTGCAAAAATAATTTGTTGGAAGAAATTGTTGACAATATATTATATACATTTCAAAAAGAAAAAAATTGTTAATAAACCTACTATAATTTACTAAAAGTTTAATATTAAAAGTTTACAAAGATTTAAAACAAATAAAAGTTGAAAATATTCTTTAAGTTAGAATTGTTGGAAAATGAAAATTTTCACTATTCTCAATTTTTGGCTGTAGTGGTGTTATTTGTAAACGCTAAGCATTTGATTCTTTGATATTTTATGGTTTAGAAATGTGTTTGGTTTGCTGCTCAGAATCTACATATACAGTTATATATTATTTTTTTAGAATCAATGTTTTTTATTTTAATGAGAGGTTTTTATTTTTACTGATTAAACTATTGTAGAATACTAGTTATAACACTTTAAAACGCTATAGAATGCCTTAGAATCAATAAGAAATACTTTATTTAGAGATAGTTCCACTATCTTTTATCTTAAATAAATAACATCTTGATTGGTGTAGAGCAATGATTTTCAACCTGTGGTACACATGCCACCAGGGTTACACAGTATATTTATTTTTATGATAATAGTTTAGTAATGTTGACCTTTCTTGCTCCAGGTTAATTTAACTTAATATATATAAAAATCATTAAAGGTGGGTTAACACAGAAAGCTAAGATTTACTTTGCTAACTGCTTAGAAAAATAGTTGGAAATGTTGTGGAATCTCTCATTTTTCCAATATTTTCCTAGAATTTTATAGATTGTCCTGTAAATTCTTTTGTCCCATTTTTTAAAATACATATATAATCACGCTGTTCCCTTACAGGGCAGGCAGCAAAACTGAATTTAGCTCACAAACAACTTCATACTTAATCCATCCTTACTAACTTTTTCCATACTTCCCTATCCTTGCATATTCCCTTCTCTTCAACAACAGTCTTACATGCTCTTTTATTCTTAAAACTATTAATGTTTCTCTTTTTCACACATTCATCTACAACATTTAGCCACATTTTACATGACCAACCTCTTCCTTTTGACCCACACACTCTTCCTTCATATTTGCTTCTTCATTTGATCCACACACATTCTTTGAATATGCCCAAGCCAACATAAGATGCATCTTATTGACTTTCCTTTCAAAGCACACTCCAGCAGCCACTCTTTATCGACTGTCCATACAAGTTTTTCCACATATATTTCTTAAATATCTCACACCATATGCATTTACCTTACTTTTGTGTTTTGACTGACAAACCCATACTTTTTATCCATACATCAATGTTGGTGTGAACACACTTTTGTATACTGCCATCTTTGACTCTTGATACTACTTCATTCTTTGCAATAGTCCACATACATCCAACTACTCTCCGAAATGCATTCACCCGTCTGTCGATTTCACCATATTTCCTTCCACTTTTACATAACATTCTGCCCAAATACACAATATCATTCACTTGGTCTAACAGTTTTCCATTTATACTAAGTTGACAATCATCTGCTGATCTATCCTTATAAAAAACCAATACCATAGTTTTGGAGACATTTATACGAAGATCATTTCTGTTTGTTGTCACACTCAAACAATTTAATGCCTTCTGCAAGTCACTTTCCTTATCAGTCATTAATACGGCATCTGCATATAACAGCACTCTCACATTCACACTGTCCATTTGTAAACCTCGGAAACATAACACAACCTTGTCTAACACCCTGTTCAATGTTAAACCATTCGCTCAAATCTCCTTCCACTCTAACGTACGCTTTACTTCCATTGTACACTGCCTTAATTGCATTTACTAACCAAGTATTCACACCATACTCTCTAAGAACCTTCAATAACATCACTGTGAAAGGGGTAACCCACATTTCACCTATGATTATTTGCAAGTTAGCTTATGTTTTGTTTTAATTATTTAACTAACTCATTGCTTCACAAAATGCATTTAAAAAATAACAAAAGGTGTGGGAGGCTTAGGGGAGTAGGGAGCCTGCATTACTAAATATATGTATTCAAATCAAATAAACTATGTACTGATGTGTATTTTGCCAAGATTACTTTATACACTTATCCTGGAAGAATTGTAAAAAATCCTTTAAATATTACTTAAAATATGTTCAGTCACACATCGGAGACTTAATTTGAGTAATCGAGTGAAATTTCATTTTTTCCATATCAGTCCTAGTTGAGATACTTTTAAAATCTCAACAATGGTATATGATCACAATCCCTTATAAGGAGATAAATTTACTTTCTTCCTAGAAAATAAAAGTATATGTACACACATACTGGTCCACAATTCCCCTTGTAATAATACTGGAAATACTTGTGAAAGTCTGATAACTAATATTCTTCTTTAAGGCTAACAAATAGAATTGTATATGGCAAATGTTTGTGGACTGTATAGTAGTTTTTAAAGGTTTAAATCAGGAAAAAATTGATATATAGCAAATAAGTTTTTGATATTGATTATATAATGTAATATGTATAGTTTCAAAATGGATTTTTAACATGTTTTTTTATATATTTTATTTTAAAGGAGAAAAATCAAGTAGGGCCTACATAGTTTTAATGATTTTCACTTATTTCCCCAAAGCTGTTTTGTTTGACCTTTAGATATGGTACTTAAAACATTTTACATTCCACTTAAAAACATTTTTGCTCCTGTGCTATTTAATTTGTGGTGTAAGAAAATGTTTTGATCCTGCAATTGTATCAGAGTTGTAATACTGCAATTGTATCAGTAATTATAGGACATTTTAAACTCTGCTGTGTTAATGCTCACAAAAATATTGTCCTATAATGTAAGGAATTTTTTGGTTAGATAAAATGAAATATTTTAAAACCAAGTTATAACACAAGTATTCCTCATAGTATGTATCTGCCGTTAATTCGATGTATTCATATCCTGAAAGGATAATCATGAATAAGTTTTAAGATTGTTTTGATTGAATTCTCTTAATAAATATGCAAGATAAAGTGAGAGTGGCTTTGAACAAGTTGTGCCATGTTCTAGTCAACTACTTTGCATTTTAATTCACCATCTATTTTCCGTTTCTAATGTTGGGATCAACAGGTTGCTGACAAGGACATGGGAGTTATAATCCTGGGTGTGTCTACTGAAGATGGTTTTTCCAAAATAGTTTCACCATTCCTCCATGCAAATGTGGCTACACTTCCTCTAAATTCAACCTTCCTTATCCCTGACTCATTAGCATAATTAGTACATATGCTTATAACCTGAACAGGTATTACGAAGCGGTTCTAAATAAAGAAATAAAAGATTGGAATAAGCTTTTCTTTTAATACTTTAATGCAAACACTTTTAAAAAAAACAATGTATTGATAAATAAAGGTATGAACACATTTTTGTGAATCTTTTGCTTTGGAGATGTAATTTTTGAACTTTTTTTTTTTAATAAAGCATAGTTCTACTTGTTTTAGCATTGCATCTTAATACTCTTTCAGGTTATATGCATGTATTAACTATGCTAATGATCTAAGGATGAGGAAGGGTTAAATTTAAATTAGAGGAAGTGTACATGCATTTGTATGAAAAGATAATGAAAAATCACCCTCAGTAGACCCAATCTAGTTTTGAACCTTGCTCTTCCTGCCGAAAATTTCCAAATATACATGCTTAGTTCTACCCGCCAAGTAGGAAGAACCACCGATCTTAAACTAGGGTTATGGAGATAATCACACTGCCTAAATATAAAATCTGTATCTGCACAACTTTAACATGTTCACATGCTTGACAACTATCATTAATTACAGTAATAGTTTGTTTTATTATATATGACGACATGTCAAAAATTATGCTTTCATGTTGAAGTAAAACAGACAACAAATATATATAAAAGTCAACATGGACTGTTTAACAAAAAACATTATTTGTAATTTGGTTGAGTTTGGGATCACATTATTTTAATGTAATTAGTTCAATATGGCTAAGACTTTTGACATTTTATGGCAACATTGAATGTGTTAATACCGCCAGTGACCTAATTAGGAATTGATAGTACTGCACTGTCTTCTCTATTATTATGATAATTGCAAATCTCCTTTACTTCAACTTCTACCAATGAATGGTGTGTCATGAAAAAAGTTAAAACTAATTTTATGTGTGATCGAATGGTTTCTAAGTTCGACTTTATATTTCTAGTCAAACATTTATTTTCAAAAGAGGGTGGCATGAGAAAAAAAAAATTGGGGTATTAATATTATTTTTAAACAAATTTGCTTCTAAATATTGCATATCTTTCTTTAGATAGATAGCTTACTTTTCTACTAAGGTTATTTAGATTTGACTCAGGAGTATGTTTCGACAGATGGTAAAATGATGGTTGATTTAAGAGATGGGTCGAAACCTATATTTCTTGAATTCGCGAATCTTTAAAAATGTATGATTTTGGTTAAAGTGAAAATATTTTAAACTTTGTCAAATAGAAGTTTCCTACGTTCTGGAACCACCGACTAATTATATTTTGTTGGCCATTTATATTACCTCAATTAATAAATACAGTTTGGTCTTTTTTTTTTGTGATTTTGTTACTCTCTCAACTACAAAAGAATATTTGATTCCTTTTACCAATTGCTTTAAATTGTTATTTGAAACCAAGGTCTTAATTATTATTGTATTTAAGATACTTTTCTGAGATTTATTTACCAATCTTGAATCTCTAGACAACCCAAGGATTTGAGTATCCCATTTTAAGTATATTTAAATCCACTCTCATTGCTAGTTTCATTATTTAACCTATATAAAGGTAACATAATTGCACAATATAGTGTTTGTAATTGACTGTCAATTTGATTATTTATTAACATGTCAAGTATTTGATTTGTACTCCATGATTTTTTCCCATTTGGTTCATCAATAGTTAAAGTTATTTAATTTTATTTTAGCAGAAGAGCAAAAGTAGTTTAGTGCTCATATACATAATGGTACACATCAAAGTTCAATTACTTTTGTGTTCCTCATGTCTTCCTTTGTAATAAATAAGAAGGCTTCTGTTGGATTAAATGTGTTTGTACCCTCACTTGATGTAACATGTGTGTAAGCTAGGTCTATAAATAATAGGTAGTCTTATCTATGTATGATACCCATGTGTTGATTGTATAGCTATCCAACTTTGACGTGTATATTGGTAGAAGTAATGTTTTTTGTTCTTTGTAATGACCACTGTTGAAATGTTCTTCCCGATTTTTAGATGTAAAAATGTTACTGTCGTAAAAAAATATACTTGGTTGATTAAGCCCTTTTTATCTGTTAATTGTAAAACTTTCTTAACTTAGAAGAAATTTTTAGATATGATTATGCTTGACAGAGCAACTTCGAAATAATAAAAACAAATTGTTGATTCTTAGTAGGTGTGTTCATTTCTTGTGATATCTGAATGTGTGGTAAACCAAAAGTCCAATATAAATCATTATTATAAAAAAAACTATATTTTTCACCTAATTTATTTGCTGGATCATCTGATATCAACACCAGGTTTATCACCTGTGTCAAATTTTACATTACTAATAGCAATCATACTATATTTCCATTCACTTAAAAAGTCACATTTTTACCTATATTAAATTTTAAAATAAAAATAAAAATTCACAGTACTTCCAACCTTTTACCTAAAAATATATCTTCAACATTATTCCAATAGTAAAATCAAGCAAAGCAATTTTGCTATATTTCAAAGTAAAAAGGATGGTAGATGAAATTGAAAAAGGAACACGGTTCACACTTAATACTATTGCCAAACTGTGTTTTTCTTTCTACTCTTAATGTCCTTTTTGTACCTTACACTTTCCTGACTTTTCTTTCATAGTAATTCATTTTAACTAATTTTAACTTATATATTTTAATCACTAAGGCGAGTATACTTTGACTAGATGTTGTTTTTTTTAATTATGTGAAAGAAAATTAAATCAAAACTATATATTCCTGTTTAAAACAAATGTTATATTTATTTTATAGTTCTGCTAAGCATTAGATCCTCTTCCTTGTCATTACCATTACTTCACATTTCACCATGCTAAATTTTAATTCCACACTCTTTCACTCCCTCATTCCAACCCTGTAACTGTTCCTGTACTTCATCATCAATTCCACCCCCCACCCCCATACCATCAAGCCATCATGACATTCATTAATTCCTTGAGTTTTCCTGCCACTTTATCTACCATTTCCATTACCATTACAAATAATAGTGTGCGAGGGCACTCCCCCTGCTTCACTTAATTTTTAATTTGGAACCACTACATCCTCCCCCTGTTCATCTTAACAAAACTCGTGTTATCCTCAAAACTTCGGCCTTATCCATCACTTTTCACACTTTATTTTTATTCACGCTATCATATGCCTTCTCCACATCCTTAAACACCATTACCAAGTCTTTCACAAATTCATACCTTATTTATATCAACTGTCTTATAGCAAAGATCAAGTCACTTGTAGACCTATCTTCCCTAAATCCGTACTGTTCCTTTCTACACCTTCCTCTCATTTTATTATTCTCTTTTCTTTTCCATTATCTTCTCATATATTTTTGTACAGTGGCGCATCAAAGTTATCCTCCTATAATTTTGTAGACTTACTCCTGTCTTTCTTGAAAATAGGTACTATAACTCCCTTTTTCCAGTCTTCCGGAACTATGTTCTCCTTCCAAATCACTCTCAGCACCCTCTATAGTCATTGTTTTTCTGCTTCTCCTAGAGCTCTTATCATTTCCACAGTCGGTTTGTTTACACCTGGTGATTTTTCTTGTTTCATCCTCTTTAATGCGTCCTCCCCCTCATTCCATGCAGGACCCTTTTCCTCTTCCGGGTTGAACATCTCAAAATTTATCAGCCATGGTTGCTTTTCTTCCTCTCCTGTCTTCAACATTCTTCCTTCTTCATCCATCATTCTAACTTTTCTCTTTACTCCTGTTTATTACCTGGTTATAAAACACCTTCTTACTTCTTTCCACATCCCTTTCTAGCATATCTGTCTATTTTTGAAACCAATATTTCCTATATTGCCCACTTCACTCTTTGGTTCTCCCTTTATTCTTCTTCTCCACTTCTTTCTTCAACCTGTCATTCCACCAAGATGTCTTCTTCCACTTCCTCTTATCACTTGTCCTCCCACATACCCCCCACGCAGCTCACATCTACACTTTAAAACTCATCCTTGGGCATTAACCTTCTTGCCCTTCTAAGATACATTTCTTTTTCCTCTTCATTTTTAGCCACCACACCTTTATTTTTCTTTGTTTTAAACCTTTTTTCTACATTCCCATCCCTCTATATCTGCCACCGACAACCTGTGGTCACTATCTAATGACCCACTTAAGTTGATGTTTATGGTTTGCCTATTCATGTTTTCATCATTGAGACAGTAGTCTATTGCCGACCTTTGCTCCCCATCTCAGCTGTATTAAGTGAACTTATGGCTTGATCTTTCCTCCTTATACCAGCTGTTTGCCACTTTCATCTTTTTCTTGCACATGACTCCAACAGCCTTTTACCCTCCTCATTTCTCTCTCCCCATCCTTCTTTCCCTGTCACCACCTCAAACCTTCCTCTCTATTTTCTTACTTTTGTGTTAAGAGCCCCCATTACTACCTACCAATTGTTTCCCATATGCCTTTCTAGAGCTTTCTCAAACTTGTTCTTGTCTTCTGCTGGGCACCCCACTTCTGGGGCATACACTTGTATCCCCTCCATCTTTTTTACTTTTTCCCTCATTGCCGTTTTTATTATACCGTCATTCATCCCTATCAGCTCCGCCTGGAGCCCTTCTCTCACTACAAAGCCTACTCTGTTTTTCTTCTACAGGGTGTCTACTCAGAGGAACAAAAATTCGTGACTTTTTGGTGACCTTTTCTTACCACAAAATACCTTCAGGGGCGTATAGCCCAAACGGTCAGTAAGACGCGTTGCAAAAAAAAAATTCCTTCGGTAAACGGCCGAACATTATATTGTACATCGGGCCTAGATATTATAATAAAAAACACCTTGGAGTAGGGCAGGGGCTAGTTCCAAATGATTCTTACATTTTCCATGAATTTTCACTCCATTCAACCCACTGTGGCTTATATCAAATTTCGATTTATAAAATGTACAATAAGCCTTATACTGGTCATCTTCAACAAGGTGCAACCACTTTGTGTATTTACTTTCTTCAACAGTCACTCAAAACTCTTTGAACGAACATTTACCAGGCATCTTTTAACAGATTAGCCTAAACTTCACACATAAAATCTTTGAATGCCCCTCAAAAAAATTATGGATCTTTTTTGCAACACACGATTAAAAAATAATTTAGGCCTAATATTTTATGTGCCCATTAGACAACGAAAATCATTTTTAAAATTGGTAAATTTCAACTGTTTTGAATGAATGGTCTTTAAAATTAAATGAATTACGTCAAGGATTAAATATTAACACTAATAATATTATTTTATAAAAAAATAAGCCATATTTCACTGCGAAAACTATTGCTATTTGCTGCCAACATTAATTTGAAATTATAACATACATTTTACACCGCCTTCAAATTGCAGTCGGATCACTGAAAGCATAAAAAATTGATAATTGCCGCCAACATCTTGATCCAGATCCACAACACAGATGAACGTCCGGTTTCTGTAGAAAATGTCCTGGTATTTTCCCGTATCATCTACAAAACCTGAATTCCAATTCATTCACTCGAAAACCATTATTTGTAGACACACACACAGCATAATGTGCTCAAACACCCCACGAGACAAGTAGCACGCCAAATTAATATTTAATACAAGATGGCGAAAGTTAACCTTGTCGTTGGAATCGCAAACAAAACAATCAGGCAACTTCCTACCGGTGCATGCCATCACGTGTAGTGAATAGCATTCGCAGTTACTATGTGCGGGAAATTCAAACTAAAATTATTTTCATGACTTTATGACCAAAATATTAAAAATTCGTGACTTTTTTTTTAAGTGACTTTTCCGTGAACCAGGAGACACCCTGTTCTATTATTTCCCACTCAATGCAAAATGTAGACTTTCCTTAATTCCCTCATGCTGCTGCCTCTCCACTTGATCTCACGAGGCACGGGACATCCATTCTACTCTCATTTGTCATATCCACAATATCCTCCACTCTTCCAGTCAATGTGCAAGTATTCAGAGTCCCTATTTGTGGCATTTTACTTAATTTTTCTCGACTGCTTTGGTTTATTTTATCCACTGGCTTACTACACCTGTAGTGGCATACACCTGAGTAGGGGAGCTGCCGCTTACAGGTCCTCAGGTCTTTTGGTGGTAGCCTTCCCTAACTGTTGCTATGGGTGTTGACTGCTGATGACGTACCCCATCATCACCTAGCTGGGAGCCAACTGGCGTGACATTCTTCCAAGCTTGTTAGTTTTGGCCCTGATTAGTCTCCTGTCTACACCTGACCTAGCTTCTGCTGGGCTTCAACCCAACCTTCTCCAGGCTACTCAGATTTGGGGGTACACCACTTGGCGGTGAGATCAAAGATTAAGTAGTAGAAGCTAAGCGAAACCCACTAGGTTGGCTTCTTGGAAACGTGATTGAGGTAAAAGGTAGAGAGGATCTAATGAAAATAGGACAGCAGGGAGAGTTGTTCTATAAGTGTAAGAGACCTGCTATAGAGAAGAGAAGTGCCCTCTAAGTGTAATGAACTGTTTGCAGGGCATAATTTGTATCCACTGTCACATATGCAGCAGAAACATAGACATTGAATGTAAAAGAGACTAGGAAAATGGGGACCATGGGAATAAAGTTTGTGAGGAGCATGTTAGCTGTCATGAAGAGAAATAGGATAAAGATTGAAGCTATCAGGGAAAAGGTAGGGGTACAGGGAGTACAAGAAATAGTAGAGAAAGCCTGACTGAGATGGCATAGACATGTAACGAGTATGGAAAATTTTAGAAATGAAGTATGTAAGAAAAATACCTAAATGGAGGCCAAGAAATAAGTGGAAGAAAGCTAAAGATAGGTTGCACCCACTGTCTTTTATTTAATCTAACAATCAACAATCTGAATTTGAGATGAAAAAAAGCAATTAAGTTAAAATAGAAATAGTAATTGAATGCTCACATTTCTAGTTATAATGGACAAGGGCGGTTTTTCAATAAATAATGTAACAAAACCAATATACTCAAATGATAGGTCTTGTTAATTGTTACCATAATCATAGACCCTGATTTGTGGTAAATAAAAATGATCGGATTTTGTTAAATAAAAGGCTAATAATCTATTAAAATTTCACTATAAAAAGTCTGTAAATTAAAATAAAAAAATATATTTTAGTTTAAAAATGGTAACGAATCAACTTTGATTTAAAGTGGCATAGTGAAACAAATATAAAAACCGCAGCTAAATTTTTAATGTAACAAATAAATAGAGGGGAAAAAATCATAGCTTTCTTAGGCAGTTTATTTTTCTTCTGTATTTGGTCACATGAGAACTGTTAAAACAACCGGTTCAAACACACATTTTAGTTATGTACTTTACTTGAAAAAAATAAATTTATTAGGCTGAAAGATTTTTTTTATAATTGAATGTTATTATTAGATCACATTGAAACCATCAAAATTGGTTATAATTTGCATTAAAAATACCAAGTAATAAATTTTGGAAAAAGATTCAAATTTGTTTTAATTCGCACATGTATAATAATTATGCTACAATAAACTTTAAAAAAATATGTCTTATAGCCATTTTAATGTTCTAAGTAAAAGTTTTTAAAAACAAGTCTTGTAAAATTTTGGCATGTGTACTCGTTTATTAAAACAACCTCAAAGATTTAAATTCTGTCAAGTGGTAAATTAATGCTGAGGTTTGATAAGTTGGTTATATTACTAATTTGTGATCTGCATCATATTCTATCTACTACGTAACATACCCAAGCTTAGCAAAAATATTTATATGTAATTTTATTTATGTATTTGAATTTGGACATTTTCCAAAACTAATTATCTCTTTCAATATTCTAATATATAAAGGATACCTATCAAATTAAAAAACATATATATTTTTTGTCAACAACTTTATTAACAATCAAAATATATTACATAGTTATTTATAATAACATTACTCACAAAAACAATTTGGCAAACATACTTTCATCTATAAACAAACTTAGATCTTTTGTCATAATATGGTGACTAAAAGATTAAAAAAGGATAACTCTTCTGATTAGGTGTGTTAATTAAATATAATTTAATAATAAACAGTATAGGTACACTTTTAATCAGGGTGGAGGTAAAAATATGTTATTTAAATCTTATCTATTGAAGAATGTACAGGAAAGAAGGATAGGAACAAATTAAAGGAACAAACGTTCCTGTACCTTCTTCCATATATAACAAAATGTACCTCAAAAAGTGAAAAAAGTGTCTTTATTAACCTATTTAAATCTGTTTGTGTTTCTTTTTAAAGTAACTCCTAATAAGTTGTGCAAGTATTTGATAACTAATTAAAGACACAATAAAATTAATTATTGCCTAATGGCTTGAAAATGTGTAATAAGACAGTGTTTCTACTGCATTTTACAAAATTTAAGAGAGAAAAATTTTCATTCAGAATCTAATAACATGTTATGTGATGCACACATTTATTTTTGAATTAATTTGTCAAAGTTATCAAAAGAAATGTATTTTTAGAGAAAGACTCATCTAAAATATTTAATTTGTATATAATCTAAAGATGCGACATATAATATAAACACTAAACCCCTCCACAAATATTTTTTTCTCAATACACCATGTAGGAGCAAAATGAACTAGAATTGAAACCCAAAGGACAAACTAATACGACTAGATGCTAGGTTTTACCCAACAAAATAAACAATTAAATGCAACTAAACATAACTAGGCTACCATAAAATTAGTAGACATTTGTACCCAAAACTAAGCACACCACTAACTTTTTTTTAAGATGTAGCAATACCCCTCAATGGTAACTAGCATTTAAAACAACATAGCATTAAAAACTTAGGTACAGGTACAGGAAATAACAAACACTTCCCCTCTAGTTTAGTTTTCTTTAAAAAAAATAATTTGTGAAAATATTAAATTAATTCATATAAACATATTCCTAAAAGGAACTTTACATTAAAAACATTGTTAATCTAATGTAGCAATAGTTAGAATATGACTAGAAATTTTACTTCTGTGGTCAGAAATTAAAATAAATGCTTTAATAGATACATTATTTCATATGAATTTAACTGTGGGTTTGCGAGAATTCAAAAATTTGAGTTAAGAGTAAATTGTTAGTAGCTGCTAGTACTCAACCCAAAGATTTTTACAAAACTCAAAAAATTTGAGTGTTCGGAAATTTCAATCTTTCTCTTGAAGGTCCCTATTTTGATTAATTCTATTCAATTTTAATATATAATTTCATAGCAAATAAAGTCACTCGATATTTCTTTTTGTCTAATTTAAAAAAATTGTAGTTATATATTTATTTAAAAATTCAAATTTGTGGGATTATAAAAATTTTACCAAAAATCTGAATTCTAAAAAAAATTGTTTGTACTTATGGTTTATGCTTGGATCTATTACAGAAATTCAACTTAAAATATTTCTTGTGCAAATAATGCTTTGTACCACTCGAACTTGAAAAGAATTTTAAAAATTATGTTTTCATTCAAACTTGACTCAAAGTGAAAAATGCCTACTCACACCCCCCTAATTTTAACTTTTAAAGAAAACCTTTTTAAAGTAAACATTGTGAAATGAAGTCACGTATCTAAAACATATAAACCTGTGCAAATTCATCATTTTCAATTTTGAGCTGAATCTGAATCTTGGCTAAATAACATGAATCGATCCAAATTGAATCTCACAGCTTAATTTATTTTATTAAATCAAATCCTTGTCTAATCCCATACTCAGAGAAAATGTAATAAAATATTTTATTTTAAGAATAGGTTTAGATCTGAATCTAACACCTACTTTAGGCCTACTATGATAATATTTCAAAAAATGTTGAAAAACATTTTAGACCCATTTTAGTTTTTTTTAAATAGCACTAATCTCAAAAAGTGAAAAACCAAATATTACATCACTTTTTTAATCATAGTACAAGATATTCACTGTCACAAATAATTGTCGCCCATGTCATTCCTTTACAACCTAGAACTAAAGTAAATCATTTCTCTCCTCACTCTACCATGCAAATAATTTCTGGTCTGATTGTATTAATTTATTAAGTATGAATTTTAGATTCGTATTTTGAGCTAAAACTATCAAATCCAAATCTAAGCTTGATTGTGATTCAAAATTTTTAATTGAATCCGAATCTTAATAAGCTTAGAAATTTCGAAGGTTCACACAGTCTTACAAACATACATAAATACTTAAAGTATATCTAGCAAGAGAAAGCACGTCTACCTTGGATTTTACACACGCTATTGGACAATACTGTGCAAACAGAATCAGACTTGGGTGTACAGCTCATTTTTTATGAACACAATGTTACTGCTTTTGTATATTATCTCAGATCATCTCTTTACTCTAATTTTGTACTTCCAACATCAAATGTTTAGTCTCATATACATAAAATAACAAAACAAACTCACCAGGAATACATTTTCAGCAACAAATATTTAGGTTTACTTTGTGCTATATCAAAATTATGCTCTAACAAATCAAATTAGGCTTTTTTTAAATAAACAATCATCAGGAATACATTCATAGCAAAAATATTGCAAGTTGACTACTAAGTTGCCACCAGTAAAATTCAATGAGTAAACACACAAAGCTTTTAAAATATTTAGTTTCACCCATAAAATAGGACTAGAAATTAGTATTTTGAGTTATTGAAAACTAACAAAAACTTGTGTTACATAAAAACATTTAAAGTGATTATTTTTACTGTCTTTGTTAAATGCATGCGATCAAACACTACCCAAATTTAAATATCCAAAAAATTTAAGAACCTAACTATTTTCACAAGAAATGATTTATTTTTTGTTCATAAATACTAATTTAGATATGTTTTAAGAGGTGAGCAAAGTCCACTTTGTCAATTTCAAACGTGCTAAAATTGAAATTATAAAATATTCTCAAAGCCAAACCGAAGTTTTAAAATCGTGTATCAGTTGTTTTATAGCAGGTATATATATATATATATATATATATATATATATATATATATATATATATATATATATATATAAATATTTATTTTTAAATTTACAGAGCGTCTTAATACACGCGCATTT
>CABFOW010001628.1:34778-59963 GCA_902141385.1 Timema californicum
TATATATATATATATATATAATGCTATATAACTCTATACACTAAAATCAGTAAGAAAATGTGTTTATTTCACATTTGTTTGTAGTATTTCACTAAGCTGATAGCTCAACCCACCATTATAACATGCAAATCAACTGCTTCAAAGTTAGTTTTCTTTCCATATGAGAATATGTTAGACATACACTCTCAGAATAGCTATAAAGGAAATTAATGAGAACTTTAGCTGTCAAAACCACAATGTATTTTCAAAGAAAAATATAAGATTTTTTTAAGCAAGGTTAGGATTTCCAAAGTTTTGCGTACCCCTAATGTATTGTGCTATGATTAATTTCATTTATTTATTTTAAATGAAAGCATTAGAAAAATAGATTAGAAGAGTGCAAAATTTGGCATTCAATAATTTTGTATTCTTGTTCATAGGAAAAGAATGAAAATAACTAAAATATTGAAAATAAGAATTTAAATGCAACTGTATTATATGGACACCACGCAGTAGAATAAAAATCTATGTGACATACACTTAAAGTACAAACTTCCCATAATTCAAAGTACAAAGTGTTTTGTCACACTTAAAAATAACATCAACAATATGTAAAATGTTACATTCAAGTGCTGCTAAATTGTATTAATAGTTCCAAAATACATTTAGGTGGATAAAAACATATAACAGGAACAAACACACAGTCATATTGTGTTTGTTGCTTCTATATGTTTCTATCCACCTTTCCTATACCTTTTCCAAATATAATAGCCTACAATTCCCTAATAAACGGAAAAGGGGTTTTCCTTATTGAGATATAAAAAATAATAATATGTAATTGCAAAATTTCATAAAATTAATTATATTGGTTAAAATTACAGTTTTGTACTGATAATAGATAAAGAAGATAAAACGGTAGATCGAAATGTTTATGAAACATTATTTTATGATAGAATGAACCACTAATATAAACTTAAAAGAAATCTCATTTGCTAGAAATTATAGATTTAGTATAAATAGGTATTTTTTATTATTTTGACAATTTAAACTCATAAAATTAATTAGGTTCCACCAAAATCAAGCACGTACTAATGACAAGAATTTTGAAATCTTGTTTAGAAGAAACCCCATATGGTTAGTTATTGTTACGAGATAAACTAAAATATACTGTAATTTCAATAAGATAAGTAAGCATAAGTCTATAATTTCTGATTGCTGTGAAAAAAGTTGCCATATTTTAAAGGTTATTTTGTTGTTGCTTCTGTCTGGAAGCCTTGTGGGTTCTTTGATTGCCATCTCCAAACATCCTCACCTGAAACATTTTTTATTTGCAAAATCATAAACAACTCATTAAAGACTAAGACTTACCGATAGTAACTTTGTAAATTCTGTTCACTCCAGGGACTATTAGGAACCCAGTCGGGTTAAGGAAGATGAACCAAGGTCAGTATTTTTTCAGTTATTATACCAAAACATTTTTTGGTCTAAAGAAATCAAATAAATCTGCAGTAGAAACATGGGGTTTAATTTTCTTCACATGGTGAACTCAACAGTTTGTGAATATCTGTCAAGGATGTCCTGGAATTTAATGCCTTTTTTTATGTTTAAAAGGTCTATTTATCTAATGCTGTTACGCTCTTGAAAGATATTCAACATATGTTTATATCACTGTGTGAAGAAAGTTAAGCCCTATGTTTCTACTAGAGCAGTATTTTATTAATTTTGGTCAAAAAATGTTTTGCTATAAAAAAATGCCCTTAACTCACATTCACACTCTCACTATAACACTTCACAGTGCTGTCCTCAAAGAGATAATGGCTGCATCTCGGAGAATATTGGTCATTATCTCTCAATCCCTAGTCCTAGGTTTAGATCTATCTGAACTCATCAGGAGGGTGTATTAAATGTGCAACACAACTTCCTATGGACCTCAGAGAATGAAAAGAAGCTTTTCTTAAAGAGTTATTTATGATAAAGATTATAAAGGATACACAACTGTTTATGATTCCTGTGTATTTTTTATTCCTTACCATTTGCACTTTTCTCCCTCTTTTGTGTTTAATGATTTCTTCGTTTATAAAAGTGTGTTGTATGTTTCACACTGTTGTGAAATATAAGTAGCAGTCAATATACTTCAACAGGCAGTTTTTGCCTCTTTGTTCAATAACAGCAATATAAAAAGTGAGTTGTGCTCTTCATTTCATTGTGAAGGCCATGTGATGTTCGTGTTTTTATGTTTTATTTTTTTACTGCACCGAGTCTCACTATCTGTTTAGGTTATGTGCATATTAATTAATTATACTAATGATTAGGAATGAGGATGGTTGAATTTTAGAAGAAGTGTACCCAAATTTGCATGGAGGAAGAGTGTAAAACAATTTTTGGAGGGGGGGAAAATGCACCCAACAAGGATTTGAACCTCAATCTCTCAGTCATCAGTAGCCTAGTCTAACATGAGTGTGACGCCTTAGACCATGCGGCCAACAAAGCAGTTATACAATAATTATTAAATAGGTGAAATTCAAATTGCAAATATTGTGCTATTTTACATTATAATTTTGTCTGTGTAGACATCTTTAACATAAAATATTGTGATCTTCAGAGAAAGAATTTCATAATTTAACTTTAATTGGTGGGGATTTTTGACAAGAGTTTGAAAACATATCTTTCGTTTGTCTTTAAAGCACCAGTACTTACACAAATCTGAAATATCATACATAATCTAAATATTTCTTCTTCACATTAAAATAGAATAAAAATGTAATAATTATTCATGGAAACAATCTAATTTTGAAATAAACCTTTGAACAACACAAGGCCCTAATGACCTCATTACGTTGATGGGCCATTAAAATAATAATAATAACAATAATAATGATGATAATTATAATTGTTATTACTATTATTATTTTGAACAACAATTTAAGAAGTCTAGATTGTAAAATACCAAAATGCTTCAGAAATGTTGAAGTTTGAATTTCAGTCAATGACACTGTGGTGTGGTTTTCATAATCTTTCCTTAGAATATTGTGGACGCATTTCCTCCAAAAAACCTCCTCAACCTTAATCAATGATAAACCTTGTGCTAGAATAAGTAATTTTATTTTTTTAAATCTTACAATTCTTCTCCAACTTTTTCAACACCACGTTTTACTATTTTTTTGGGGTTGTACAAGTATTAATTAGGCTAATGTGTTAGGAATGAGGAAGGTTGAATTTAGAGGAAGTGTACCCACATTTGTGTGGAGGGAGAGTGGATTTTTTTTTAGGAAAACCACCCTAAGTACACTTGACTGGGATTTGAATGCTAATCTCTCCATCATTGTCAGTCCAGTATATTGTAAGCTTGACCCCTTAGACCATACAGCCACTGAAGCAGGTTTCTCGATCCTGTTTCCTTAAATTGTGTAAGTTAAGTCAATAATAATAATAAACACTAGGCATACTAATAAAAACTTATTTTATGCACAGCCAGTTGATCATTAGTCATCAGTCCGTTTGACATTGAACTTAGGTACTGTGTCACTATAATGAGCAGGACTGTATATATCTGTATAAAAACTACTCACACATTTCTTTCAGCCCTTTCTTTGCTTCCCAACCAAGTTCCCGCTTGGCTAGTGAGGCATCTGAGTAACAGTATGCAATGTCACCCTCTCGCCTGCCGACAATCTCGTATGGTATTTTACGCCCTGATGCCTCTTCAAACGCTTTCACCAGTTGCAACACAGAAAGACCACTCCCAGTGCCCAGGTTATATGCCTTGAACCCTGAGAAGGATGGACTTAGTAGCTTTTTGGCGGCATCAAGGTGACCAACCGCAAGGTCTTGAATGTGAATGTAGTCACGCACACCTACAACAAATCATGCTTAAAAGGACAAATGTCAATGGCCAAGAGTGGTTGGGTGTTGTGCTTTAGACAATATCTATCCATCACCATTAAAATATGATCCGAGTCCTGGAGGAGTCAAAAACTTAGCCATGTGGTATAAGTGAATGAAGTTCACTATGAGCGAAATCTCAGGTAGTCTACTCATGTTAGGCCAAAATAGTTTCAACACAATCTTTTATTCATTGTTTAATCATACAGAAATGTAGTCTATTACTATTTTAGGCACTCAACATGCCCCTGGATTAAAATAGAATAATGAAACCCTTATATATCACTTGATTAACCTCCCTTTACCATTTACAACCAATAATTGAAACAAATCACATATAAATATGAGGGGATAATACAGCGCTTGGTAGAGATGTGGGGGAATGCAAGAAAATATAAGTATTTTTGCAGTGTTTATATCAAAACATTTGTTTGGTCAAAATAAATCAAATGTTGAATCTATACTAACAAAGAGTTTAATTTTCTTCACATGGTGATACCAACAGTTCTTGAACAAACGGTCGGTCGAGGGGATTTCATGGAATTTTATGACAACTTTTTCTCTTCGTTTAAGAAGTTTGACATCTAATGCTGATACGCTCATACAAATATTCAACAACTGTTGATACCACCATTTGAAAAAAATTAAGCTCTTTGTTTGTATAGAAGCAATAGTTTGTATAAAAGAAATATTTGATTTATTTGGACCAAAAAAATGTTCTGTTATAAAAAAACTCCAAAAACACTGGTCTTTTCTCACGGTCCCTACATCTTCACCCTCATATCAAAGGGAGAATCAAACAAATGTAGTTGATCTTTTGAGATATATATATAGTAAATATCATTAACTACATAGTTATATATATACACTATTGGCATTAAATTGTTACATTTTCTATCAAACACAATGGTAGAAAACAAACCATTTATGAGATTAAAAATCATATAACAGGAAAAAATGTATCTTTTAACTTTTCAAAAGTAAATAATTTGATAGTAAATTTACATGTGTAAAAAAATATCACAATTTGAAACAAATTAGGCTCTTTGCTTATATAAAAGCAATATTTGATTTAGTTGGACCAAAAAAAGTTTTGTTACAAAAAACTCCAAAAACACTGGTCTTTTCTCACGATCCCTACGTCTTCACCCTCATATCAAATGGAGGGTTAAACAAATGTAGTTTCTCTTTTGATATTTATAGTAATATTATAAATATATATATAATATTACTATTGGCATTAAATTGTTACATTTTCTATCAAATACAATGGTAGTAAACAAAACATTTCTGAGAATAAAAATCATATTACAAAAAAAAAAGTGTCTTTTAACTTCTCAAAAATAAATAATTTGATAGTAAATTTACATGTGTAAAAAAATAGCATCCATCTTTGTTTTATTTTTGTCAGGAATGGGTAAAAGTAACAAAATCATATGAGCACAGCTAAGTCATTATAGGTAAAGTTTTTTTAATCTTGGTTTTTAAAATATATCAGTACAGGGGTTATTAAAATGTAATTAAATTAAATTAAATAAAACTCTGTTTATCCTAAAGAAACATACCTGTTCCATCAGGCGTGTCATAGTCATTCCCATAAACCTTAAGGTCAGGGCGGCGTCCTACAGCCACTTGAGCAATATAAGGCATCAAGTTGTTGGGAACACCCTGAGGGTCTTCACCAATAAGACCTGATTCATGTGCTCCAACGGGGTTAAAGTAACGAAGGGATATCACAGACCATAACTGTTAACACCAAGAAAAGCAAGTCAGTTGAGAATAGTTTCGATGAATAAATGTGACACCAGCTTTGGTGTCTGCATAGTCTATCATTGTAATTAATAACTTTGTTAAATATGCAGTACAAATATTGAGAGACAAATTCTGTCAAAGTGTCAAAACATATATTTTATATAAGAGGAGTGTTTGTGTGTGTTATCCTCACACAAACAAATTACATAAAATCTAAAATGGTAAATACCTTGTCAGATGTGACCAAGTCTTTAAGAATTTCTTCGACAAAATATTTTGATTTTCCATATGGATTGGTGCAACCTAACCCTGTTGGATGATTTTCTGTTAATGGAAGTTGCTGAGGGGTACCATAAACCGTTGCAGAGGAAGAGTATAAAAGTTTCTTTACGTTATGCTTATTCATCACCTGGATAGTGGAAAATCAATGAATATAAGTCATCAGTAATGGAAGGGAGGTTGGGGGGCAAGTAGATACATAGTAGTGTTATGGTGTAATAGTTTTTAATTAATGTTCTCTCTTAAGGAGGACATCTCTGTAAACAAAAAAGCACTGTGAATATGTTTCTCATAGAATTATTTTAAAAGTGAACCATTAATTTTGAGTTTAGTTTAACTAGATATTAAATTGAGTAAAAATTGTTCCCTTAAAAAAATCTAACTACAAAGAGAGGTTTCAAAAGAAATATTTTTAATTGAGTGAAAATTTGAAGAAGCTAAGAAGAATGGGTGAGAAGTGAGAATAAAAACATTATGGATGTGATTTTTCAGTACAAAGCAAACTGGATTGGACACATCCTTGGGAGGAACTGTCTTCTGAACGAAGTCGTAGAAGGTAAGGTTGAGGGAAAAAGGAGCTTAGGAATGAGGAGGATTCAAATATTATATAGCTTGAGGAAAGAAGAAAATTCTGGGAGCTGAAGGAGGCAAAGGACAGGGTGCATTGGAGGTATCAGTTCACCGACAAAGGAATGGACCTGTCGTAAGACATAACACATGATAGTAATAGTAGTAGTAATAATAATGATAATAATAATACTATACAGAATGGAACATTTGAACTAAAATAAATACATTGCACAGTTGAGCTTTAGCTCAAATTTATTGACATTTTGTTATTTCTAAATGGTAACAAAGTAGAAACTAGTGTCTTGTACAGTGGAATGCAACATCATTCTAAATATAAATTACCTTGTAGTTAAGGAAAATTACATTGGGATTTTAAAGGTGATCTGGTGAAAAGAGCACCTTTATCAAGGCAGTGCCCTTAACACAAAGAGTATTAACAATTCAGTGAAAACAGGAAGAAATTAAAGTAATTAGAAGGAACTGCAATGACGATATTTGTCTGGAGGTAGGATAGAAAACCACAATGTGAAAAATTCAGCCTTACTGCATTCAGTAGTGAATGAACTCTTGGCGCCCAAGTCAGACATGCTATCCAGGTACCCAACCCAGATTGTCACAATAAAATATGTAATTACTAAATGGTGTGGTTCTACTTGGGAGACAGTATGAGTAGAACCTGTTGCAGAAGACAAGCAATTGATGGTGTTAAGACACCCATTGCACTCAGTTGCCATTGACGAGGTTAGGGTTTGAATCTCAACCAGATGCACTGAGGGAGAAAAGGGGTGATTTTCAACACATGATTGTATCAATCACTTCAAGCTAATGCAAACACATTTTTTTCCAAGCTACCCTTTTCATCCCTACTGTGTGGAGTAAGTTTCTGTGACTAATTTATTAAATGTACAAATTCAAATGAATATGGTGTGATTGTGTTATACTTTATCTGTTTTATATCATTTCCAATATAAAATTAACTAATGTGATTAAGAGATATTTCAATTTTTGATAATTTAAAGAAATAGATATGTGAAATAGTTTGCACTTGAATACAACTTTTAGAAATAATTACCTCAAACAAATTGATTGATCCACTAACATTGTTCTTATAATACAAAAGTGGTAGTTGAACGGATTCTCCAACAGCCTTTAATGCTGCAAAATGCATCACACAATCGATATCATACTGTAAAATAAATATGAGATAAAAGTGGTTCGTTAAAAGCTGAAAATATTTTTTTAAACAAGCTTATATTTAATATTACAGCTTAAATAGAATTATGTTTTAAATATATATTAGAATAAGAGAAATCTGAAAGATAATTTAAATTAAAGGGTTGATTCAAATTTAATAGAGGAATAAATTCATATAATTACATACTTATAGAAATAAATGTTTCATTGTTAGAGTCAAGATATAATTTAAAAAATTTAATTTAATTAGAATTAGGAGCACTTAATATGCATATGCAACAATTATTTGCTAGGCTACTTACTAATATCTGATAACTAGTCGTCACATAAAAAATAATAGGTCAAAACCTGAAGATATTTTTTGATAAGATATAAATCATATCGTCATACATCAACTTACAGTTTCAAATATTGTGTCAAGTTCTTCTTTCTTTAGAATATCAACGTGATGAAACTTTAGTTTTTTGCCAGTTATTTCTTGCACTCTGCGTAAGCATTCTGTGTCCGAGCTAGACTCGTTGATACCTGTGAATCCCACTAAAATCTTGAAATATAACATATAAGTGTAGTACCTCCCAACAACACCAACTAGTGCCACTCTGTTAATAAACATGTGATTAAACACTACCATGTACAAACAATGATTTCAATTTTTTTTTAAGAATATTTTAATGCAAAAAAAAGGGTTACATTAAAGACGTCTAGTTAATAAAAAGAAAGTGTGGTAAAAAATGTTACTTTTTCCTAATTATAAGATAGTTAATCTAAGCTACAAATTTTCCAAATGTTTTAGCAGCTATAGATATAATTTTTTTAAATAATAATAATAATAATAATAATAATAATAATAGGATTATGAGTACACTTACTGCTTGTCCAGGCTATCTAGATATTCAAATTAAATGGTGTGGAAATGAAGAATGGGGAAATCATTCTTTTAAACACCTCAGTATATCTGATCGGGATTTGAACACAGAGTTCCTCATCACTGGCAAGCCCGACCAAACAAGAGAAATGCCTTACTTTGTGTGCCCACCTTTATTAGGATTCTCAAGAATGGTATGGTGAGTTATACATTTTTTACTCACATTCACTCTTATTTTGAGGCAGAATTGAACAAATATGTAACCAACCAATCATCTTATAATGTAGTATTGTTTATAATGTATTTCTTGCAAATTTTTTATATTTATTTTATTTATTTGAGGTATTTAATATGCACTTTCTGAACTAACTGATTATATCAGCCAATGAGAATTTCTATAAGTGAAAGTGAAGGTGCCTACCAATTTTACCAAGAAAGAAATTTTCATATATCTACAAGGGTTTTCTTACATGCCCCAATTGACATAGTACCAACAGCTTAACTTACCCTCTGAAGGAAGTTGTGCTCCAGATTTTTATCGCTCAAGAAAAATAATCCGCTGACCCTAGCTGGGTTTGAACCCATGAGCATTTGATCCTGAGGTGAGCATGTTACTTAAAGACCAACAACAGTTTGAAATTTTAGTTGAGAAAAGTTACTAGGATATTGTACCAGAGCAGAAAATGTTACTATCAAAGGCATGCTTCTTATTTAAACATTTGAGATGAGAAGGATGGCATACCAGAAAGTATCAAAATTTAAAATTGATTAAAGTGGATAATTTAAAAACATTGAATGAAAAGTAGGGATGTATAACCATTATCAAGTTGTAAATAATTAGGGGTCACTCTAGACATCCCTGAAATATTAATTTTATGTCGTTCCACTATTAAATTGCAGTGCAGGTTTTAAGGAGCACGCAGTTGCCAGATTGTATCCATTTGAGACAGAATGATTGATGGTTTATACAAATCCATTAAACAAATTGTTTTCCTCTCCTTTATCAATATGTGAATGTATGTGCACTTTCTTAAACAATAATAGTTAACTCATCCATATATTATTAGATTGAATATAATAAGTAATTATGAACCTTAGGTTTACATTCAATAACCATTATGATTAGACCAACAAACACCACATAGGCCTGTACCAAAATAATGACTGAAATACGAAACCTATATAGCTCAAAATATACTTTTAGGTATGTTCCAAACAGCTGTGTTTAGTCTTTTTAAGAGGACATTAATTCACATTTCCAACTGAACTATCCATACGGGATTCATAAGTGCTTAGCTCAGAAGGGCTATATTTATAATTACACGTGCATCTGTGTTTTCAGGCATCATGATTGTACCAACACACGACCTACAAACTAGCCTAATGCAAAGAAAAACATATTCAGTCCCTCATTTGACAATTAACAAATAATAAACCTTTAACCATGCCTGGAATAGAACCCAAGACCTCGAGATCTCTTGGCACATCATGTGCCGCACATGCACTACCAACTTTAGTAAGGTATTTGACTCATGCCAGTGGATTCAGCCAGGATTTGAACCCCAAATTGATTGTTTATGGTGACAAGGTGTGATGAGGGTATAATGCTTTAATTTAAACAGATAAACCATCATTGTGGTTTCGTCAACTAAAAGTATAGTATGCTATAGGGCCTAATAAATTGTTGTTACGTATGAAATATATTTTTAAATATTTAACATTATCACAGCAATTGCAGTCTATTGAACTAAAAAAATAAGAATAATGGTTTCCATATGAATGTAAAAGTGACAACATTGTATGTGTAGACAATATTATCCATTTTTATGTTAATGGCATTGTTAGTCTCTACCCATTCTATCGACTCTCTATGTTCTGAGACAGACCAAGTTTTTGAGGTAGGTATTACTTTGTTGCTAGATAGCACGCACACTAGTTACAACAAAGACGCCAAAATAAACTGCCAAAACCAATACTTAAAGAGAATAGTCAACAGAAGACTCATCAAGAGGGTATAATTAGTATATTCAGCTTAGTCTGTATTATTGAACACAGATATTGTGAATATTAATGATAATTGGACAGAGTTTAGCAATAGTAGACCAAGATCCAATTGACTTGAATTGAGAAATGAAAGGTTTTACAAAACAGTAATTTAAAAGTACTAATGACACTGCTACCAAATATTTATTGTATTAATTTGAAAGAATAATGTATAAAATTAATTGTTTTAGTGTAATTTTGCTTTATATATTGATTTAAATAACACTTTTTTAAATAAAATCGTGCTTAGCTCATATTTAATTCATTATAAGAACATAATTAAATGTTATGCAACAGTAGACAAATTGGTATTTGGTCTCTGAATGCATAAAACAAAAAGTAATGTAGGGTACATAGTTTTAGATAAACAAAATTGTATAGTGTAATCTCATATATATATAGAGAGAGAGAGAGAGAGAGAGAGAGAGACTATTTAATTAATAAAAATAAAGTTAAGTTCAATGTTTATATTTTAACAATAAACTAGAAAATGATTTTAGTATTTATCTCATAATGTATAATATTTACATGTAAAAGATTCAATATTTTTTGTGTTATGATTGTTACTGATTTAAAAATAATTTGGCAATTGCAAATACTTTTTATGACATGTTATTACACATAAAATATTTTGCTTTTAATATACATGTTGTGGGTGACCTGGTGGTCTAGGGGTAAGGTGTCAGACTTCTATGCTGGCAGCCGGGGTTCAATCCTCGGTCCCGGCACAGATTTATCCGATTACCAAACCCTTCCTTCACCTCTGACAAGGCATCTTGTGAATGTGAGGAATGCCAGGCCTCCACTGTGGTTCGGATTCCACGTTAAACTGTAGGTCCTCCATTTCATCTCGCAATCACCCTACCATTACACATTAGAGTAAGTGCGTATAACCCGAACGGGTAGTAAGACGCGGTGCTAATAATAATAATATACATGTTACTTCCAACAAACAAGCTAATAATGTTCATTAATTTCAAAATCTGGTTCTCCGCTGAATCTATCAATGTAATCAGTAATATTGGGGCTACCAATTAGTTTCTTGTAAAAATATTTGCAATCATTTAGGATAAAATGCAGAAGTGACTTCAGGTCATTTAATTTTGGGGTACTGATCGGCTTTCCTTCTGGACAAAGGGGTTTTAGAAGTTCATTGAACATTCTTCTTTGTTTCGCTGGTCGTCCCTGTTGTTTTGAAATATCCACTTCAATTAATATTTCTTGATTAATGTCAGTTTTCAAAAAAACAGAAAATGGTTTATCATTTTTAAGTTGAATTTTTCGACAGTGAAGCCAATTAATTTTGTCACCATTAATGTATTTATTTCTTTTTGTAACTGACTTCTCTAAATCTTTAGAACTAAAAAATTCTTTTTTTGTAATTTTTTTAACTAAAAGGGATTTTTTCCCCTGCATTTTTCCACTATAGAAATATAATCAGTTGGAAGGTAAATTCTTTGCTGGAGCTTAAGTGCACACTCATTATACCCCAAATCAGAATCATTTGGTAGTAAACTGTGCCCTGAAACAAGGAAACGTTGTGTTATCACTTGCAGGGACTCATGTTCATCCAAAACGCTCTTTAGGAACAAAACTATTTTTATGTTGCGGTTTTGGCCATCACAAGTCTCTGACCATAGCACTAGTACCATAGTTATAGAACCATAACTGCCGTTTGTAGAACACTATATTAGTTGGTATTAGAAGCAATGGTGGGTTTTTTTTTCCGGATCAAAGGTGAGACATTCCAAAGTGTTGTTCAACTCTTCCTCTTTTTTCATATCATCTGACATCATTTTTTGAGATGCTTTGGCCAGGTCAATGTGAGTTTTGTGTTGATGTTCAAGTTTATTTTTTCGTTCTTGGGAAGAAGAAGAAGACTGTATTTGTGAGTGTAGAGTCACAAAGATTGCAAATATCCTTATTTAACTTCTTCCGCTTTAACTTAAACTTTGTTATAAATATCTTTTGGTATATACTGAAGGAGACAGGAATTATGTATTCACTTGAGTATATGTTATACATTAGGTGTAAAGTAGTATGAGACGACAGAAATTCCAGTTTTGTTTGCGAACGAAAGTAGTGGGACACATATCGAGGGTACGTGTTTATGTGAGCAATGACTTCTCTAGTTTTACACTACTTCAATTTATTGTGTCCACCAGCTTTACCTCGGTTATCCTTGAATATACAATTTGATTTAATTTTTTTGAGTGCTTTGTCTACTACACAAATAGATATCCTTAAAGTTTGCAGGAGAAATGTCTTAAAAACTATGACTTCGCAAATATGATATGTTCTGGTATTCATCCTTTTTTCTGATACCTTTGACCGTCTTCTTGTAATACTAAGTTGTAAAATCATCACACCCAACATTATTGCCCTTGCCTCATAAGTTTCAATACTCCAAAACTTTGAAAACTCATTTTTTCTTTCTTTGATACTTAATTTTTTGTTAGATTAGCAATTACAATAGTAGTCCCTGCATTCCTTTGGATCTATTTCTGTACCTTTGGTTTTAATGTAGCAGTTATTAGTTTGTTTGTTTTTTATTTCCCTAGTCTGACTGGCATGTTTTCTTTTTCGACCTTTTTTTTACCTACCTTCACTTTGCATTGTTCCAGCGCTTTCACTCATAGTTTTCAAATCTTTAGTATTTCCCCCCTGAGAGGATTGATGAGCCACAAATAAATCCCTAATGGTACTTTCTCCATCACAAAAAATTAAAGAATTAGTCTCGATCAATTTGCTTGTATCCCAGGTTTCATTATTTCCTCAGTAGTTGTTTCAATAATATTAGTCGTATTATCAATTAAATTATTTTGGTGTAAATAAGATTTGTCAAGTCCCTCAAACTCAATAATTATGTCCTCGTTCTTGTTCTGCACCTTAGTTATTTGATCATCCCAATCACTCTGAACTGGAGTTGGTTCACTAAACATAGTCAAATAACTTTCAAAGTTGTTTAATTCAACACTGCAAATTGTAGTTACATTATTATCAGTAATAATTTCATCAGGTGTTTTTTTCATTTCCACTGTAGTTTATCTGCTCAAAATCAGGATAGGTGTTGGAATAAGAGCCTGAATTTCCATTATCTATCTGTACAGCAGCAGTAAATGGTACAGGAAGCAAAGAAGATAGGGAAGTACAGTCCTACAAAAGTAATAATTGTATACATTCACACTACTTTACTAAATCCTGGAATAATACAACAAATATCCCCACAACCACAAAATAAATCATGTTAAAAACGAGTACACAAATCTTTAACCAAACTCTTATTAATTTATTTTGTTAAGTTTTGTAAGATTAGCTTCTTTTATTCACAAAATAATGTGATTTGGAAATCATAATGATAGATTATAATTAATTTTAAGCTAATAGGCTAGAATGAAAAATAAAGCTAAGAATCCATGCAATTAAAAATAATTTAATAATTATAATTTGTAATAATATAGTAAAAACTAACCTCGAAACCATTATCTTGTTCATGGTGGTTCTCCAGCATTTTTTCCATTGTCCATTCCAGCATTATTTTTACCATATTGTACCCCTAACATACCCACAATTTTCTTTGTCCTTGTAGATATTAGATCACTCATTTTTAAGTCAATCTCCAATTACTAAACACTCATAACATATATATTCAAACTAGAATAACAGCTTTCAAGTATGAATACCACCAAAGATGACTACAAGTCTAAAATAAATTATTACATGTTGTATGGTCTACCATTGCACAACAGATGTAACTTGGTCTATCATTGCAAAATACAGGATGATCGATTGTTGTGCTGGCAAAAGATTGCAGCACGTGCAAATAAATTAAGATTTATATATTTTTAATGATAGTTTGGACCATTAGTCACAAGATGGTGCTACAATCGTCTATTTTTTTTAAATTGGTGCTTGGTCTCCTATTGCACAACTCGGCCCAATTCTAATCCTGTATGTGTATTAAATAATCTGTCCTCACTGACGGTAATGTAATGTTTAGATTAATAGTCATAAGCAGGGCCCAAATTTTTATGACCTAAAAATCCTATAAAAATGACTTCAAATTTTCAAAATATGACCTTAAAATACTAACAAAGAGTTGTAATAAGTGCACACGACTTAATCAAATGTGTGCTTTACATATGTAAACTACAAATTATCCATGTAATTAGGTCTTTAACAGCCAAACTTTTTCAATCTGCTAAATGTAACAGTGATTTACAACTATCTGCTTCTGAAGTAATAGCTACCCCCTCCCAACGCAACCCTCTCTAGACTAGCTGCAGTCTCACCAGGAATGTGTACTTTACAACCAAACAAACAACGTTCATTGCCTACATTATCTTGCCACTCCGACAATTGTGTGATGAAAGAATTAATTATCCATCTATTAAATATTGATTGCATTAAAAGAATTTACTTAGTCAACATGGATGCCTTAAACTGGCTCAAAATGCCTAAAAATGACCTATAAAATATACATTTCTACAACCAAAGGATCATAAACAGAGTTTATGTACTCATGAGTACTGTCTGTGATGAAACAATAAAAAGATGACATGTTATTAAAATCCGGGCCCTGGTCATTAGTATATAGAATAAAATCAAAAATGTATTTGGGTTACCAAAATGAGTCCTGACCTGTATACAGTACAATTAACATCTAGTATTCACATGTCATCACTTGTATTCAATGAAAAGCACCAGCCTCTTCTACAAGAAAAGTGCCCTTCAGGCTGCTTAGCTCTATCAACAAGAGGTCTTTAGGTCACTTAATTATGTTAACAAGCGCCCTTCATGCCGCTCAGCCAAATCAACTAAGGACCTTCAGACTACTCAACCTTTTCCAAATCTTTTTTCTGGACGAGTTATAACCCCCAACCAGTCCTCTCCTGATTGAGAATTTCCATTTCCTGAAACGCATTAGGTTACAACTCTCAGTCTTCTGTGATGCCCAAGAATCAACCCCAAGTAAAACAAGGACAGCTACCTCCTCTCTCTCTCTTCCTACTCCCCTCTTGCATCATGGCTAAGTTCAGCCCAAAACTCACAAATTCCCCTGCCAAAGATCAGCTCACCTCTTCCTTGGCCTGTGATAATCACTGCCCTATGACATTCTAATTCTGACCTCAACACTGAGTTTACTCACCTGGATCCTAGAACCCCTCAAGCATTACCTCAGAAAAACATGTTTGACTTCTCTCTTACCCCCAATTCTCTTCCCTCTGAAAGGTTCAATTTGCAAACCCCTCCACTCTCACATAAACTGGAATTTTGCTTGTCTTCTATTTCAGAACGACCTTTCAAGTGATGAAGAGGTCCGTCGATATTAACTTTCTCCCAAAGAACACCCCCTTCTTAATATATGTAGTTCATTCCTAACTTTGAACTGACTAACACCCATCTAAGAGCAGCCGTATCACAATGAACTGATATAACTCTTCAATTTTAAACACCACGATTGTCTAAATGTGCTAAGCTCTTCAAGAGCGAGCTGTTTGTAAATCGATCAACAAACTCTGCAACTTTAAAACACCACCACACATAAATGGGAGGTGCTAGTGGCCTGTAGGTTTTTGGAGAAGTAAATTTAAGCTAATCTTATCATTTCTTTCACATAATATGCCCAGGTAATATAAAAAAAGTTTCTAACAAGACAACTTGTTCATGTTTTACTTTAAATATTTCAAGAGGTACTATACCCTATGTTTTTTTTCAAACCTCATGTAAAATATATATAATTCAGATCTTGTAGACGTTGTTCATGAATATTACAAAAGCCACAATAAAATTATTGTATTTCCCACACAGATGGAACGAAACTTATGACGTGATATACCTATTTGGATACTTATGCAACCGAGACACAATGTTAATTTTAGCCTCTCATTCATAATCAGGAAAGCTGGTCATATATGGTGGTGTTTAAACATTACTTAAATTGCTTCAAACTCGTCTCGGTGGCATAGTCAGTTAATGCGCTAGTTTTGTGTTAGGCAAGACTGCCAAGGACGAGAAGATTGAGATTTGAATCTCGGTCGGGTGAACTGGGGATGTTTTTCCCTAAAGTGATTTTCCACATAAATGCAGGTTTACTTCCTCTAAGTTTAACCTTCCCAAATCCTAACCCATTAGTGTAATTAGTACTTAAGTGTATAACCCAATGGGTAGTAAGACACAGTGATAAATAAATAAATGATTCAAATACTTTATTGTAAAGACTCTTGATTTAACAAAATAGTGTTTGCTTAGTATAATATGTTTGGCTTATCTTCCAATTAAATATATATTTTATAAAATTCCAACCTTATCAAAAATATATTATGTTACTTTAACAAATCATGTCAATTGACTTCACTTGTTAAAGTGATATATCATTAATTGACAGGTGGATGAATGTAGAAATGTTTTAGTAACTTATCAATTACCGGCGTAAAAGGTCAAACTTATTGTGAATCAACTATTGTACCATCCTTCCTATAATAGAGTATCCATATTATAATATGTTAAAAGGTGGATTAATACAGAAAATAACGATAGAAGCGGCACTGTCAAAAAGGAAGATTCTACACTTGATCAAATCTAAAGGAAATTCTAGCAAGCCAAAAGCAATTAAAATATATAAGAAAGTAAACATTTTCTACAATATTTAATAGGTTTTTTGCCATGCTTAAACTATACTAGTACGGAAATTCACTTATGTGCGGGTATTTGTGAGTGGAGTGGAATGTGATTGGCTCACACATCCCAAAAGAGTTATTTAACTTAATGAATAATAGAGTCGCATATATTAAATAATAATTTTGCTTTGTAGGCCTATAAGGCAATACGTATATAGGCGCTTCTGACTAATGAATGCCCTTTCCCAATATATTTTCAACAACAAACTAAGTTGTATGTGTTTTGTTACTCTAAATAAGTGTTTGTTCTTTACCTAGAGTTTAAGGGGAGGAGGTCATGATGCAGCTTTAAGAAATTCAATTTTTACTTTAACTTCTTTTTTTTTTAACTCACAAGTCTTATCTTTAATTTAAGACTAATTACAATATTATCTGACAAAGGAAAGATTTCTTATGATTTATTAAACAACCAAATGTTCTTTGGTTTCAATTTTAATTCTTATGTTTATTTATTATGCTATTCAAAATAATGCTAATATTGTGTTAGTTTCTTAATTATTTTATTATCTATCTAAATCAATTCTAGTTAACTCTGAGAAATTCAGTTTAGTTGGTAGGTTGTAATTCAAAATGATTATAGTGATTGTTATTGTCATAGCTCAAACTCAAGCTCAAACTTTTTGTGATCATACCAAGAATAAATATATTTGGGAGGAAAAATAAGTTCTGAGGCAATTAATATAAGAAAAAATCAAGTTATTATTTTGAGAATGTATGTAAAGCTACAACAATTGAAAATAACTTTCAAATAGAAGAAAGCAGCAATAATGGTTTACATAGCCTTTCACATTGTATTGTTTAAGATTCTAGCAGTAGCCCACCACCTCAAGTTATAGTCCAGCAAATACAAGAGAATAGTGCAGCCTGAGACTTAGTGCTCTTAAAACTAAACTTGATTTCACTACAGATATTCAATGTTTATCTAAGAAAGTGAAGAATGGTAATATTTTAGTTGATTTGAAAATACTTTCAGAGATCATAAACAAATTTACTTCTTGTAAAGGATGTGGTGGAAATACATAAAAATAGAAATACAGAAAAAAACTTTGAAAAGGAAAGGCAATGTTTCAAAACTGGAAATATTATGTAATGATTGCAGCTTTGTTGAAAGTACAATTATATCAAATACAACAAGAAGTAGATTGTATGAAAACAATATTTGCTTAGTGTATGGCCTACGATTAATAGAAAGAGGTGACAAGGCAGGTGTATTGTTGTGCAATATTATGGATTTACCTCCACCACCCACTAAATTTGCTCAATACAATAAGAGTATTCTTGTGAGTTTGAGTGAGATAGCTGAAGTTTCAATGATGAAGGCAGCAAATGAGGCCATAGTACTAAATAGCAATTCCTCTTATATCACAAATTCTTTTGATGGAAGCTGGCAAAAAAGAGGTCACACTTTGTATCTGCTTCTGTTTGTGATACAGGTACAGGCAGAGGACGACTAACTCACAGTGATGCTGACAAAATGCAAGTATACTATGGTTATGCTATAAGAAACAACTTAGGTAATTTGAAATACATGCAAAAAGCAGTGTGGGCTACATATTTTCATATGCTGTTGCCAGATGACAGTCCACAACATGACCTCTGGCCCAGAGGCAAAGAGTCTTGGTGAAAATTCAACAGACCAAGTACCGGTACAAGTGAAAAATTTTCACACAAACATTCTTTGCCAAAAGCAGTAATGGAAGAGATAAAGTTTGTGTATAGGGCTTTAGCATCAGAATATTTGTTGTAAATTCTTGTAACACGGAAAAACTCAAAATCCAAATGAAAGTTTCAATGCAGTTGTGTGGGCTCATCTTCTGAACACTGTGTTTGTAGGCCTACAAACTTTAAAATTGTGTCCTCGTTGCAGATATTTGTTTTAATGATGATGTAAGTAGTAAATGTAATGTCTTTAAATAAATGGGCATACAGCCTGGAATAAACATGGAAAAGGGGTTGAGAACACTAGACACCTTTCACATTCAGCAGGCAGAATATGCAATTTCCAGTTACACAAAATAGGCAAGGAAAAAATAAATTTGAAGAAAAAAGATCAGGAATATCAACAGGAGTCAGAATATCTGGCTGGAATGTTTTATCAGTTTTAAAAAAACTTTAAACACTAAAAGAAAACTTCAAAGCTCTTTATCGCAGATATATATATTTTTAGCACTCAGGTACAATTTTTCAAAAATTAATTTATAACATAAAATTCTAAAAATTTTACCACATATTTACATTATTAAGATTTATGATATGATGCAGTTTCATTTAAAAAATATTTTGAATTAGTGAACATTGAAAGGCAACCAAGGTCATTTTTAAATTGAAAAATATAATTAGGACTACTAAATTTATGCACGGTAGCTACAAAATGAATAGGGCCTGTAATGTACAATATAGATCATTGTTAAAGAAGCAATTCTAGAACTATTCTTGAAACTTTTTTGAAAATGAATTAGCAAATTTATACAGAATAATCATCTTTAGACCCTACAAGATTGTTAATTCACTAAACAGAAACATTGGAAATATCAACATGAAAGGTAGAGTTATGTAAAAATTAGCCAAAAGAAAAATATTTAAGATTTCATATGATAAAGATCCTCTACGGTAGACAAAGTGGCTAAAGCTTGACAATAAAGTCACTGCATTTGGGTCATTCCTTAAAATATGGTCAAGGTGATTATTAAAACTCAGGTCTTAATTAACTTGGGGACAGCGACACTCCCCAAAAATATGCTTAAAAGTAAGAGGGATGTTTCGCTTGTAAAAACATGATTAGCTGGATTTTTCCTGTGTGCTTTATGGATGGTTGGAAACTTATGATGATACAGGTAAATGTATATTCAGCAATGTATGACTCTTACACAAAACCTGATTTCCTGGATAATTATTTAATGGTATATTAAAATAAATTGCAATGCAATAAGAAATAGCTGCTATAAACTACATTAGCTAAGTTAATACTTCTACCTCACCTTTGGATGCATTCACAAGGTTATCTACCACCACCACCTGATAACCCTTGGTCAGTAACTGAACGACAGTGTGAGAGCCAACATAACCTGCACCACCCGTCACCAACACTGTTGGTCCACCAGACATTTTCTAAAGGTCACAAATAAATCTTAAGTATAATCAAATATTAATCAATGTTTTCCATGCAGAAATAAGAATTAATTAGTTTTGTGTATATAGGTAAATAGTAACTGTAGCCTTACCTTTCTAGGATCAAACTTTTGCTGACGTGGATAATTGACGTATTTTGAGAGGTTATCTAGTTTATTTTTCACAGCTGGTAGGCGCCTCTACTTTTCTATCGGTTGCATCACGTAAAGTGCTAAGAGACTGATAAGGAGTTATCAGAGACGTAAATGTAAACAGTTGGAGACCATAGAGCCGACATGCTTCTATTCTACACAGCTGAACAAATATTTACCAAGAAACCAATATTTACAATACACAAAGCAGGGCTGCCAATTTTGGCAAATCTGGTAAGGACATAGAAGTTAGTTTTATTGATATATGGTATAATAATAAAAAGATAATATATTTATTAAAAATTATATATTTACATCCGTTTAATTTTCAACGACTTAATAAAAACAATTATAATTAAATTTAATAAAAACCAATTAGTACTTTTATATAACTTTTTTTTCTTCTTTCTTCAATGGCACTGAAGATAATTGTCTTCAATAAGCCAAGAGCACTTGTATTTGGTTTACTCAGATTCCACTTTCTTGATTTTCTTAATTAGATCACTCCAGTTCTGACCCAACTAATCTAGCCCTATCTCACCACGAATTTCGACTACAAAATAACCGGGAAGACATTTTGTTCGACACTATACCAATATATTTAAATTTAAAAGGAAATTGAACAGCCTCCTGTACAAGGTAATGTTGTATGAGCGTAGTACATTAACTAAAGAGAAGTCTGTAATATGATTAAGAATGTAATTTCTCCGAGCCAACTGATGTACAGGGAAAGTTATAAATATATGTTCTAATGTTTCCGAAACGTGGCAAACCACACAATGTAAGTACGGTACTTTACGCATCAAATAAAGTCGGTCTTTCGTGTAGGCATGCCCGAGCCGGATTATTGTAAAAATAAACTTACGAGTGCCCTTAACTCCTGAAAACCATGGTGTAACTATTTTTGTACCACAAATCCCATGGTACCATTTTGATTTCTGCTGGCATGTGTTCTCCCACCATTCGTTCCATTTAACCCAACTTCTTTGTTTTACCCTCGGTATAAAGTCGCTATACGGTAACGGGATTTTCTGTACAATGGAAAGTAAGTTTACACTAGATGCAAAACTATCTACGCTCTCATTACCCATTATACCCACGTGACTAGGAATCCATTGATACTCCAATTCGTAGCCCCTAGCTCGTAGAGAGGCGCAGTCTTCGAGTATTTGAAATATCACTGGGTGTGATGGAGGACTTGACAAGCCACTTATAGACTCCAAAGCGCTACGGGAGTCGCATAATACCACTACAGGCTGCGGATGTAAAGATAAGATATATTTCAATGCCTGTAGAATAGGAAATAATTCCGCTGTAAATATTGATGCATCGGATTGTAGTCTATATGACTGGCCATAATTAATACTACTGTCATATAAGGCCGCACCCACTAGGGCTGGCTCCCCTCCCCTCCTAGAACCATCTGTAAATATAAGTCTGTATCTACTCCATCTTTCTTTCATATACCTTACTGAATTTAACTTCTGTTCGATCGGATGGGTAACTCTCTTTATTCCTGAATCAGGAATAGATAACATCACTGGTACATCCCAGAGTGCTTCATGCCCCCCAGTGATACACTGAACCGAATACGGAAGGGGAAAAAAATATATTGATGGAGTTCATTCAAACCCAAAAAAACTATCCACCAGAGAAGGGCATGTTTTGTTTAACCAATATTGTTTTGTTTTAACATAATTTGTAACGATCTGAAGTTTGCATCGCAGATAACTAGAAGTTGAACAATCTTCAATAAAAAAAACTTGTCCGCCAACAGATGGAACTTAAGAAATAAAGTAATTTCCCCCGCTTCAGTAAGGATTGCGTTGGTTGGTGATGTACGACAAGCGCCCAGGCACAGTCTTAAAGCTGCATATTGGATCTTATCCAGTTTTGCTAGTGTGGATCGTGATGCAGTGTTATATAAAAAACACCCATACTCCAGTCGAGATCGTATAAGCCCACGGTACCTATGTAACATTATATATGTGTGGGAACCCCACGAGGCACCCGCCACTGATTTCATAGTATTTATAAACCTGTCACATATTCCAGATAGTACCAAAACCTGTGGGAGTCAAGATCCCTTCATGTCTAGTGTCATACCTAAAAATCGCAGCGTCGCGTCGGCTGTACCTGAATTCGACGGCCTTCGTAAACTAGTATAATTGAATTATCTCGCACTCTATGTCGGGTGAAGATTACCGCAGAACATTTAGATACATTTAGTGCCAAAAAGTGGGCTGTCAACCAATTTGAACGCAAAGGAAACACTTATTGTTACTTACCCACCCCTTCTGACAAGTTATAAGACCGAACGTATATTACCACGTCATCCGCATACTGTAGAGTCGTTATACAAACAGGAAAAGAGTTATCAATATCGTTCGAATAGACTGCTTATAACAGGGGGCTGAGCACTGATCCCGGTGGTAGGCCCCTTCGTTGAGTTCTAGGAGATGATCTAGCTTGTCCTATCTTTACAGTGTACGATCTATTCTGAAATAGATAGCTTAGCAGGACGAGAGTGCAATAGGCCGATAAGAGCTTGTTAACTAAGCGGTTTTACCCGGTTTTAGAATAGGAATCAGAATTAAATTTTGCATGCTGTTGGTGTTACCCCCCTCCTTCCACAGAGAGTTAAATATCTCTAGCAGCGCTCGTCGAGAAACAGACGACAATTTTGTCAACATACCATAGGATATATTGTCTGGGACAACCACCATGTGTTGTACTTGATTCGACGTTGCCTTTAATTCACTGCCAGTAAAACGTTTATCGATCTCAGGGATACTCAAATTGGGGAATTCCAGTGGGAGCACATAGCTGAACCGGTATCACCCTACAAACGAATGGCTCTACCCATGCCTCTAAGTCAACAGTAGGGATCCCAAAGTTTGTAACAATACCCTTGAACCATTTGATTTTATGCCAAACCTGTGTCAGAGATATATCGGGGGAAAGAGACTCGCAATATAACCACCAAGAATCACGCTTCGCACGTAGAAATGTTCGACGTGTAGCAGCTTCCATACGACAGTAGCTTTCATAGTTAATCAGGTTAAAATTTTGTTTTAAAATATATAATGACAACCTCCTTTGAGCGATCGCTTTATTACATGACTCTGTCCACCACGGGCAACGTTTAATACTCCTATGACACCCCCCCCTCCCCCCCTATTTGAGATTGGTACTGCTGCATCAGGTGAGCTCTGTAGCGCGTTAACAAAGTTGTCGTATTGTACTAAAGGATCACGGTCCCCCGCTAAATTTTGAACCATTAACTCCACTTTTGTCGAGTATAATTCCCAATTTGCTTTATTGTAGTTGCGTGACCTATCCAGAGGAACAGTTTTATATTTATATGGGACCTGAGCTTCTATTGTCAAAATAATTGTCAAATGATCACTGTCCATGGAGTCACCAATCGTATTCCAAGTTAAGTATGGTGCAAAATTAGGGGATGCAAAAATAACATCTAGGCACGTGTTAGGATACGAAGGTCTGTTAAGTAACGTACACTTCCCTGTATTTAATATAACAAGAGGTACCACCGCTAAAGTTTCATGAATTATTATCCCACAACAATCTATGTAAGGGGAACCCCACAACACATGGTGCTCATTTATCTCCACGCAAATAATAGCCGGGGATGGTAGACCTTCGACAAATTTATCCCATAAATTAGTATCGAAATTATCCGGTGTAGGGTTGTAAAAGATATAACTGAAAATGTCCTGCCAGCGGAAAATATTTTTAGCCCTACAAACTCCCAAGGACATTGAAAATTGCCTGATGTTATTCAACAGATTGGATGTCTGACCTAATTAACAGCGCGACACCTCCCACTCGGGCAGGTTTATCCGAGCTAAAGATTTTAAATTTATTTATAACAAAATTATCCTGGTACCTGAGCCAAGTTTCACTTAGCGCTACTATATGGACATCACGAGAAAAAATGAATTGCTCAAGATCCGCTTTTTTGTTCCTAATGCTTCTAGAATTCCATTGTATCATATTTAAATAACTAGCCATAAAACACTAATAATAATAATATGTATATACACTTAACTCAGACAAGGTTACCTTGGACACCACTACCTGCTTTGATCCTAGCAGATCTACGATTATGGCTATTAAAGCGTCACACATCCCTTAACAACTTTTGGATTTTCCCTGTTATTGTTGCCACTAAACTTGGCAGATCTATTTCTCCTGGCACTGAGGAAGCCACGGTTAGTAGGAGCGATACAACTTTAGAAACCATCTGTTCAACCCGATGTCGTCTAATATTCCTTCGATAGATCTTCCTGACGAATCCACGTCCATATCCCCAACAACCTGTTCCGGGGTACTCGAAAGAGTCACCGCGTAGGACGTTACATTGCGTGGCCGTATTGGAATATTTGGGAATTGATAATTGTCCATGACAAATTGGGCCCCCCTGGTTGCATAGAGTGAATTATAGGAAGAGTTGCGGTCCACAGCCTGACCAGTTTCTCGGTACGACAAATTGCGATGAGCCATTGTAGATTTGATTTAACGCTGTTGCATCCACTCGGGACACGTTCGGTCGGTCACCAAATGAGCGCCCCCCCCCCCCACACACACAATGAAAACATTTTGGGGTGCCTTGTAGACAATCTTCTATGAGATGACCACCTCCACACTTTGCGCACCT
>CABFOW010001628.1:60017-80627 GCA_902141385.1 Timema californicum
TTGACAGCGAGATGTGCAAAACATAAACAATTGTGACATTGTGTCACTGGATAAACATAAGACTTGACCTCCACCCTAGAGAAACACATGACAACATAATACGGTAGCTCTTTGCCCACAAAAGTCACTGCTACTGTACCAGAGGGATCAAACCGCTCAGGTGTATCAGGATTGCGCCTATTGAAACGTCGTACCTGCAATATTGAAGATTCACTTTCTCTTTCTAACTCTTCCTTAATAAATTCCTCCGAAAACTCTAGTGGAATATTATGAATAACTCCTCTCCGATGTTCATTACGACCCACCCTGTCAACTGAAACCTTCAAAAAATCATGCAGTTCCCTATCTACCATAAGACGGTTAGCTTCCTTAATATATAACAATTAAACAACAATTTGGTTTTTCCCTGCCAGCACTATGTTAGCTACAATCTTATACTTCGGAAATAATCCCTTTCCTATTTTAATTGAGTGCAGATTCTGAATGTTTAGTTCCGATGTATTTGAAAATGTAATTTTGTACGGCCCTGTATTAGAGGAATTGAATACATCCTCTATTTCTACTGCTATACTATCAACTGATACAATTGTCCCAGTTAGACTCTCCTTAACTTTATCTACTTTGGGAACTTTGGCCGACGCCTGTCCCGTTGTTTTGACCGCAACACGCCCTACACTAGATTTGGCTTTCTTCATAATTTGATTATTAGATGGCAATCTTGAACGACTCGATCTAGAACCTATGGAACTGGATTGAGAATTTTGTCGAATAGTTGGATATAGTTCTGTCATAGCCGAATCCACATCGCACTCGTCTCCGGATTCCACCGTTCCCACAACACTATTATCCACGTCACGGTTCAAAGCAGCACAACGCGCGGCCGTCTAGTACCGATGCCAAACATCGACTCATATATATAATTTTTTGTTTGCATTTTATTTTAAAATTGAATTTTTTAATGTTTCTCGTTTTTATCAAGACTGTTTGCACCATTGATCTCTATATTATAAATGGATGGACATCTGTGGCTGAAATTTTCGAGCTATCGTCTGCATACCCTTGTAGCATTAGCCACAAGTCAGCGATACCCAAGTCAATAACAAACAGACTTACCCAATTGCACGGACACCGACCGCTGTTGTCCCGACTACGCACTCGATCAGCCCACCGCTACAAACACGTCCGAACTCAACGACTGACAACAAAATACTGAGGCCACGCCAATTCAACGCTCAGTTACAAAAATTCCCAGGCGAAAGACTTTCAGTAGAAGAGAAGATATTCTTCAGCCAGTGTTCAGTTTTGTTTCTACTCCAGTCTTGAAGCGTGTAGAACCCCCCCTTGTTTATGTTCTTTGGTTTTCCTCCCCTCGTGATCCCATCATTCCGTGTTCTGTGCTAAAACCATATAAAAGAGTGATCGTGTGAGTATAGCACTCTTGGACTGGTTTTGATAATCGCTAGGGGAAGCTAAGGCTTCGGAGATTAAGAACAATGTAAGCGGAATTCTTTTTCGGCTTAATGAACTTTATTTATTGAACTCTAACTAGAAAACAGCGCTTGTGCTGTTAATAATATTTTATTTTGGACTTAAACTCTATCTCAATTGTAATGAAATTGAGTTATTAGACTGACTAGGAAGTAGTGCTATTGATGTTATTACTCCAATATTTACTTATAAACTTAATTTATTGGGCGCCATCATCGCTAGTGTAGAGTTAATTAATAACTGCCATAATAATTTTGTTGAGCATTGGCAACTAAAATGTAGATTGCTCAACTTTGTAATCAACATAAGAAATTCTGTAGTTTTATGTCTAGGGTAAATCGACGTGACATATTTTTCCTTTTTGTTGGGATGGAGATATGTAAAGATAATGATATAAATAAGTTTGATTTTTATGTAAGGCATATTAGTATTTTGCGGAGATCTAATTCATGAGTTTTATATTGTTCTTTCCTGGCTAACAAGTGTGCATCTAACTTGTATTTTTGTTAACGTAAATTAATGATGGTGATCGCAAAAATATTTAATGCGCTCTTATAATGAAACCATGCTATTGTGATCACACATTTTTTTATACATTATTTCTCCCTTTTTTGGAATCCTTAGTATTAATTGTTGTTCATACCTTTTTCGAATATCTTATAAAGAACCCTTTTTGTGAATCTTTTCAACTTACTTTATTTTTCCTCTACTTATTTATCCTTAGTTATAACGTTATCCAGCTTCTAATGTTTTTGTCTGGTAATTTAATTGGTGGAATGTTTGTATATTTATATATTGTTAAGGTTGACCATGGGGACGGGTTCGGCAATTGCTCCAAATTGCGTGTTCTGGGTATTGGTTTCTTGCCCAGGTTTTTCTATATTCTTTACTCACTAAGCACACTTTCTTTTTGTTGACTAATTTAATTTTTTTTTACTTGAACCCTGTTAGTTGGGTTTTAGGGTTGGGGATAGGATTCACCCTTGTGTATGAACACAATGTGTGATTAGTTAAATGAAATAAATGTTAGTAGAAACTTTAAAGAGCATAACAAAATTTGAAAATGGTGAGTTTTTTCTTTAAATAAGTAAATGTATGCTAATACATACGATGATTGTGGTTTTTGAAGAAAGCTCGTTTGGAAGGCTTTATCTAGTATAGAATCCTATCGTATACTAGTGTTTAGGTAGAATAAAAGACGTTCTAAAAGATAATTTCTACTTCCGTTCTAAATACCCCGTTTATCCTAACAAAATACTAATTTACTATAGTATTCTTGTATGAAATCAAGCCTTGCAGATTGGGATTCCTACTATGTTCAAGGTTTAGTAGATAATGTTCTTCCTACAAGGCTATAACCTAAATTACCGTTTGAAAGTAAGACTTCTACACAAAGTATGTCATTCAAACAAATGTAATATAGTTTTTAGCTAACTTGTTTCATTATAGTTACCAAAATTTCAACATAATATGGTTTCTAAAATAAATATACAAGATAAAGTTCGTTCACGGTAGGAGTTTACCTCTCAAAGGCCTTTTTCCCTACCAGAAAAATCTATTATATAGTAGGATATTGGCAGGAAAAAAGACCTTTCAGAGGTAAACTCCTACCGAGAATGAAGTATAGGAGCCAACTTTTTTTTAAAGGTAATATGATGGTAGTGAAACGTACCTTACTTGTGTAGTAAGGTTTAATACCTTGAAATTAATGTTGGCAAAACTTTATGCCCAGGCCCCAGGCTTATGTGGTTGGCGCCCTTTGGGCATATATATATATATATGATTCCCACCCTCTTCTCTCTAAATATTAGTAACTACGTTTTATAATTGAAAAATGCACACTGATTAGCTAGCCTTTAGGTGTTTTGATGATTTATTACTAGACATTATATTTAGGGCAGAGGTAAAGAAAACATATACATTTACCTAAGAACATAGGCCCCTACACACAATAGAAAAAACTGAAAATACCAGTACCACAGGGCTCTTGTGCGCTGAACACTACAGGACATTGTGAACACTTAGAAGTAGTCGATAAGGTAGTAAATGATTTTTTTTAAACAATTTTCTTAATAGTTCAACTTTATCGTTTTTTTTTAACAGCACGCTTTTTGAACTTGGCATTACTTAATTTCCTACTAACATTTAAAGACTATAAATTGAAGACAAGTCACTTAAAATATACATAGAATCACTGAAAATAGGTTATGTATGAAACACTTGACAGCGAGCGTGAGAATGACACGTCAACATTGAGGATCTAGCGCCAAGTCAGGCAGACGAGAATTAAAGTAACTAAGGGTTAGTTTGCAAATTATTATACTAGAATGCGTGGATGGCAGGAAATCGATTGTGATTTTAGCATTTTGTATTTTTGTTACAAACAGATTAAACGCAACAAAAGTGATAGCATAATTTTTCCACTTTTTAATTCTTGTATAAATAAAACACGTATTTTTCCTTTTAAAAAATATAGTGCTCTCGTGTGCCCCCTAAAGTCTGGAACCCTGGGCATTTGCCTTCTGCCCAGTCTGCACAGTTATAAACCGGGGCCTGTGTAAGTCTCTGGTCTAGATAATTACACTATTGTATTATATAGATGTTCTGTGAATGTAGTCTTAGTGTGGAACTGTTGTTTTTCACATTGTGTTAAATTAGAATTAAAATAAAGATTTTTTTCTTTTAATTAAGGGGAATTAATGGGTCCACACCTCATCCCATAACATATGGTGCAGTGACAGGACTTGAGATAAAGGAATATGGATAATTTGAAGAAAAATACAGTGGCCCCATGGCTTCTTTGGTGCTGGCTGACAGCTTTGAAAAGTTACCAGACTAAATTATGTATCCCTACGCCGAACTATATGATCCGCAAAAACATATATTCAGCAGCTTTCACTTCTGACGGTAAAATGTAGGTATATACCTAAATGTTGACTGTCAGAAGTCAGCTGTGAGCTGTCAGTCAGCAGCAAAGAAGCCGTGGGGCTACTGTAGAACAGATCTAAGAAGATTGTTTACGAGATGATTGAACACGCTAGAAGGAAAATAGAACGATAGCAATACCACTAGAAAATACCGGATGATAAAGCTGATCGACTTTTTAGAAATGATAAGTTGCTAAAAGAAGAATATGGCAAATCCAAGGTTAAAAGAGAGGAAGTTGAAGAAGCCCAAAATTGGGATGAAACTGAATGCTACTGTAAAAATGGCTAACACTAAAGAGTCATTACTAGGAAATGTTGAGAGAATATGCGGCTAGAGCAAACAGTGAAAATGCTGCTGTTAGTGTTGGGACAAGCTTAAAATTACCCAAGCTGGAGCCCAAGAAATGTGGCGGTCATGTAAATAATTGGATAGCATTCTGGGCAGAGTCCAAGTGAATTCATGAAGATGGCAGTATAGAACCAGAAGACCAATTTCAATATTTGCACCAAGCAACATTGGAGGGCTCGTCGCCAAGAGAACTTGTCACCAGCTATTCAACATCAGCAAAGAACTATCCATAGGTTATCGAGCAGCTGAAAACAAAGTTTGCGCGTGATGAGCTTCTTATTGACATTTATGTAAGAGAATGACTACAGTTAGTGCTACAAAAAGTTTCAATACACAATGAGACAAATTTACATCACCTTTATTATAAGCTTGAAACACATCTGAGAGCTTTAGATAGATTCAAAGTGACAGCTTATAAATATGCAACTATGCTGTATCCATTGGTCGAGTCTGCCTTGCCTGATAAAACTTTAAGAGCTTGCGGGAGATCGCAATCCCGGGAGAAAAAAGATCATTCTGATAATTTGGAGGCACTGCTAGGGTCTTTAGGACAATAAGTTGAACGGGAGGAAAGACTCCACAGAGCCCACAAGAGCATCAACTTTAGGGAGCCTTATGAAAATTTGAATGATGACAAACTACCAACAGCAGAAGTCATATATGCATGTGAGAGTAAAATTTTTGAAAAATCGTATATTTGTTGCGCTAAGAGCTCTCATATTTCTCAAGACTGATATAAGACAAAGAAAATTAGCCATAACCATAAGTTAAAAATTTTAAAGAAAAAGAATTGTTTTCAGTGTTTTAAGATGGGACATATCTCAAAAATCTGTAGAAATTTGGTGAAATGTCTTGTATGTGACTCAGGACAACATGTTATTATGTGTCCTTCGTTAGACCAATCTAAGGGCCATGCATATGACGAAGAAAAAACCAAAGCTGGTATGGAGAAAACTCTAACATTGCTGTCACATCAGAAAAGCTACACTCGACTACAGACTTTGATAGTGAAAGTCGAAGGTGAGAACACAATTAAATTAACCAGGGTTCTATTAGACTCGGGGTCTCAAAGGTTATACATTACAAAGGGCAGCCTAAAAAGCGTGTGCGAAGAAGAGCTGAAACAACATCTCTTAGGGCCAGTTTCATAGTCAGATTTAGTACGCCTCAAGTGCGGTGCTACACTAAGTACATGACGACACCTACCTAAACTCGAATGGAATGGGCTGTTCTCGCATAGGAAACTGGCCCATTCCATTATGGTTTAGGTAGGTGTCGTCATGTACTTAGTGTAGCGCTGCACTTGAAGCGTACTAAGTCTGACTATGAAACTGGCCCTTAGCGGGACTAAATATAGTCCAAGAAGTGCACAGCCTGAACAAGATCACATTGCACAGCCTTGACGAAAATTTAAGTGCCCAGTTCCAGTGTTGGACAAGAAAAAAATGTGCGCTTATGTTCCACGACTCGAAATACCAGATTACTATCCTTTCCTGAACAGTAAGAACATAATCTTGTCTGATGTAGTTTGTGTTCCGGAAGTGAAGATATTGCTGGGAGCAGATATATTAGCACGACTTTTAACAGGCAAGCTTGTGGAGCTTGATGAAGGCATGTATGCAGTGGAAACAAAGTTAGGTGGACAGTGATGGGACAGAGGGCAACAAGTATTAACTTCAATACAGCGAACACTATAAACTACCTGATTAGTCTGGACATTCCAGACCTATTGCAACTGTAGACCCTAGGCATTAGAAACCCTGTTGAGGTGAAAACAGAGGAGAACCTAGATGTGTGGGCTATACAGTGTTTCAAACGTACAGTTAAGTCTAATGAAGAGGGTAGATATGAAGTTCATCTGCCATTTTAAGAAGGTCATCCCCAACTGAGTAACAACAAGGAGATAGCAGAGAAGAGATTAATCGCAACTACAAAGAGATTGAAGGCGATTGATAGATATGAAGAATATGACAAGGTGCTACTTAATTGGTTAGATGATGGTTTAATTGAACAAGCTCCAAGTGACCGGGAGGGGGACGTAGAGCACTAATATTTATCCCATCGAGCCATGATCAAAGAGTCCAGTTTGGCATTCCTGTGGTGGAAGGAAGGGAAGCCAACCGAATACCAACATTGCAGAGTAGTTTTGAAGTCTCGTCAAGTTCTTTTCTGCTCGGAGTGACGGTATCGCACCATTTAAATAGTGCTACAGATTATTTGAAGGTAACAGCAAAGAAGTTACAAAAATCCTTCTATGTAGACAATTGTGTCACTAGTGTGGACTATAAGCATCGCCATCTCAGTTTCCATGGCAATCATTTGAGGTGGGGATTGTAGGGGACGTGAGAAAAGTCCAGTGTACTTTTAAGTTTTTCTATCAAAACTTTTTTGAGACAAATAAAAAAAATTGCTTCAGTAGAAACATACAAGTTAATTCTTCTTCATATGCTGAGATCAACCGTTTTTAACTATATCTCAAGAGAATAACGTCATTATCTAATAAACTTTTTAAATGAATGAAAAAGTTTGTGATGATGCCTTCATTTTTGTTAAGAGATATTTAACAAAAACTGTTGATAGTACTATGTGAAAAAGATTTAACTCCATGTTTCTAGTGAAGCAATATTTTATTTATTTGGGTTAAAATAGTTTTAATATAAAGCCTAAAAAAACAGTGGACTTTTCTCGCACCCCATACACTTCCCCCCACAAACAAAATAATGTAATATGTAACCATTCTGAGGTAGTACATGCCCTCTACGTTTTGATTATTTTGCAATGTTATAGGTATCAGAGATCTTGTTTCTGCCTTCAAGCCGGTAAAAAGTGTAATATGTAACTATTTTGAGGTAACAACTACAATTTCTCTAGGTACTGTATTTTAACGTTTAACGAAGAATGAAAACAAGACCAAAACAAGTTTTCTCGATCCCATTGTATTTGTTCACTAAATGAGCTCTATTGCTACAATTTTACATAATTCAGAATGGAGAAAGAGTCACTATATACATCTTGTCACTCAGAATGGGGGAAAGCGTGACTAAATAATAAAACTACTTAAAACTAAAATAAGTACAAAGTTAAATACTCTGAGCACCTAATTGGGATTCGGGCTTCAGAGAATGCCTGACATGAGACTATTTTTGTTTTTAAAATTAATACATAGATACCAATAGTGATAAATAAAAATAATCTGTCAGTTGGGGTTTCAGCTCCTGACCCTAGAGCGTGTCCGGCCTCTTGTGATGTGATTTGGTCGGAGACTGAGCGCTGCATGTAGACTTTTTAAGTACCTCACTCACCAGGGCCATCCATAAGGGGTGGGGAAGAGTAGGTTGACTGTTCAACCCCCCTCCCCACCCCCCACCAAATAATTAACTTTTCAGCGTGTTCATAAAATGAAAGTTAAATTCCTTATTAATATTGTTCACCTTCAGGTTCCTACCTCCTCCCGAAATAAACCTTCTTTGGTTACAACAGTGCCTCCCACACAGTGTGTTATGTACAACCGTAATTATGTTATAAATTATTTTGAAGAGACCTTATAATATTGCATTGCTAAGGCTAGTAAGATAAGGCTGGTTTCTTTTCTTCACGATTTGGCTAATGAAAGTTAGGTCTAAAAAAATAATACAATTGGATTAAATTAGACGATTTTGAAAGAATTGGGTGCACATGAATTGTATTGTTATGATAATTACTTTATGTTTTTAAGTTATGCAAACAGCGGTTTGAAATCCAAACCCTATGAGAAGGCTTAAAGGCCTAACACAGACTGTTTTCATAGGTCCATAGTCCACAGTCCATAAGACATTCTATTCGCGTCCAAAGAGTCTATACTTATAATCATGTGACCGTGCCAACCAATTAGATAGTCAAAATACTTGATCCAATAAAAATATTTGAAAGAAATTAATCCACAGACAAGATGCATGCACCAAGCAGTCAGCTGATAAATAAAATAAACTTACTTACTTACTCTATGGCACTGGGAACTCGAAAGTTCATTGCCGCACTCACATAAGACAACCACCTAGTCCCATCCTAAGCTATTTCTATCCAGTCCACCTCACTACACCCTATTTCTTTCAAGTCCATTCTAATGTTATCCTCCCATCTTTGTACTGTACATAAAAGAAGTTAGGCTAAGAAAAACTTTCACAATAAATATATTTATAGCACATTTTGGGTAGAGAACGCCTACACAGTATTTTGAGATAGTCGAATTAAAAAAACACAGAACCAAGCGGTGTCATAAATTAGGCCTATATCCATCACAAAAAGATGGCAGCCATTAGGATATTCTAATTGTGAGATTAAATATTTTTTCCGAAGATGCTTAAAACGCCTCTTTGACATATACAGGGCATTTTGGTTGGGTACTACTGCTTGCCACTATATACAAGCATGACAACTTAGCATGAAACCAATTAGAAGCCCTATCTATTTAATTCAAATTTTCATAAAGTTGTAAAGTTAGGTTAGATTTGATTAGTTCCGTTTACTTATAAATATAATGACTATTTAACATTTATTTTTTGAATAATTTATATATATATATATATATATATATATACACATTATATATATTAGAGGCTTTTTTTTAGTTACCAGTTCTGAAAATCTATTATTTGAGTGGGCAATTTGGAAAACTTTTTAGTTTGGGCTGTCTGCTGAAAAGTATTTTTTGGTTTACAAAGTTGGAAGTATATGTCAGCATACATGCATAATATAGTGAATAACAAGAAATACTGGAACATATACACTAACTTAATAGGGTTTAGATTGAGCAACATTAAAAGGCTTTTGCAGGGGATTACACTTTTTGCGATTAATTGAGGAACACATTATTGATCATGTGGTTGGACATTTAAACTTCCTCTGATATTCAAGCTTTTCAGGAAATCCTCAGGCCTAAGATTGTGGTGGAACGATATAGGTACTGTGAAATAGGTGATTCATGCGAATATTTTCTAAATTATTGTTTTGTTTTAGTCTTATTATATAGATGGGTGACCCTTTTTTGTGTCTGAAAATATAATAATACCAAATGTACTATTATTCTTAACTGCCATTGGTGCTTTTATTTAAATGTGGGCACACATATTTACTCAGGCTGTATCCGAATAGTCAAGTACACTTGACTTGATGCAGACTTGATGAGTGTACACTTAACATGCACTTGAGATCAAAGACTGCAACAGACTATTCGAACAGCACAATATCCTTTTAACATCCTTGAGTCCGCAGTGCTGCTTGCTACCAATGATCTTAGAAACTATTTTAAACATCAACTATCAGCCCGAATTAGCCTAGGTCACTTACAGATTTGTGGTGACTTATTTTCACAGTCATGACAAATTATCCAAATTATCCAACACAACACAACACTACAAAACAACCAGTATATTTATATTCCATTCACAATAGGTTTTTACCTGGATGAGAGTTTGAAAATCATATGTTTAGGTTTTGGGTTGCCAACACTTGTAAAAGATCACAGTTTTGTTATAGATGTAAAGATCTTTAATTACCTGTTATATATTATATTTAAAATAACGTTAATTTAAGTTTTCTCATAATATTTCATTTTTTTAAATAATTTCTTTTTATCCAACTCGAAACAATATTTTAAACATAATTAAAAGTACTTATTTTTCGTTTTGGAACGTTATTGATGATGTTTAATATAGTGCACACATCAATCAATACCTTTTAATACAGGCATTGTGTTTACTTGCAAAAGAGAAAATTCTTGTATTTTTTTTTTACATACAATAAATTATTTTATGATTATTTTATCGTATTTTGAAATATTTAAATGAATAAAATATTTTCAACAACTGCATGTCTGCATCATTGTAAAAAACTTGTTTACCGTTTTGTTCAATCATATGGTTTAGATTCGTCAGTGGCCATTTTGAAGCTATGTTAGTTAGAGGTTTATGTGAAAGTGGTGTGAATATTTTTTTAAGTGGAATAAAACTATAAATAAACTTTGTGTCCGACCTCAAATAAATATATAAATAATATTGGCCTAAATTACTGTGGTTAACTATCACACTAATATAGTACCATCTGGTTTCATTACAGTCATCCAAAGTGATAGATGTCAGCTGTTGGTGTAGTGATATACTAGGGATTACTTCTAGTAACATTTAGAGCTGTCATCCAGGTAAACTTAGCTCGTGAATGACTTATAACATACGTTATCAAAGATCACATTACCCTACGAGCTCTCTCTCTAGCAGACAAGAAATTAAACACAGAATTTACAGCCTGTCAAGGCTAACTTGCTGTCGCCCTTGGACTCAAGGCTGTGTGAGGGGTCCATTAGCACACTTCGTAACTATTTGGACAGATCTACACTTGATCATGCAACTATCAAGTGTCGACGGCGCGTGATGTAGACTATTCGGATACAGCTTAAGTTGTGTACTTTGTATGACCTTGTCTTTATACCGGGATCACGATCAACTTAACGTAAAAGATCTCCTCATGTGTGTAAATGGAAGCGATCACGATCAACTTAACTTTAAATTAATGTAACGTCAACTTAGTGTTAACTTAACTTAAGAAAACAGATGTATGATCACGATTCACGTAACTTAACGTAACAACCCGAGCCAAACATCTTCATTCTAGAGTATGATCTGTGATTTTTACTAGTTGTACAGTGATGATCTGTGAATCTTTACAAATTTCAATCAATATAATAAATATATATTACTAAACTTTTTAGATAAAGTTAGTTCCCTATTTTAGTTTAATTATTTTGTTTCAATGACTGGTCATTAGAACTTACGCTAAATAGTAAACATTTGTCATAATACCAACAAATGAATTACTAAATAGCCCTGTTGACGTCACTAGCTTAATGATTGGCTGGATACGTGATACCCTTCAAGTAACGTTCACTTGAAGTAAAAGACCTCCCAAGACATCTCTTACATTAAGTTAATTGCAAGTCAACGTTAAGTGCATCGCGATCACTTTAATTTAAACACATGAGGTCCTTTACGTTAAGTTGAACGTGATCCCAGTATTACTCCTTAGAAAGTTAAAGTTGACCAACTTCTACACAGTTATGGATAAGATGCCTGTTTGGGGCCTTTTCATGGACCAATGTTTTTCTTCTAAAGCAGATTAATTACTATATTGAAATCAAAAGTAAATTGAAGTTTACCTACTTTGGTTTAGTTAAATGTTGAGAATTAACATTTAATTAAATTAACAAAATTAATTAAATCAATTGAACACTGATATTAATGCAATGTATTTTCGTTAATTTTTGCCACCGTTTTATAGATTGACCAATAAACATACGATAATAGACCCCACCCCCACCTGGCAATTGTAAAGATCCGATGGAATGTGCATTCAGCCGTTTAGTCACTAGACTAAAACATTCGTTTCTAAAATGCTCAATGCAAATTGTAAATTTAGTACGAATAGTTTCATTGTCCAGATTTTCAAATTTTGGGTTACAGATAAGTTTCTTCTAGATGTAGAATCTTGTTTAATCTTGATTTGGAAATTTATGTCTAGTAGATGTTCTATTTAGACATCCAGGAACACAACACTTACATTTATAGTAAACCATGATAAAATGAACACTTAAAACATTTAATAACAAAATACTATCCCTATTAGGGGAAAGTTGCCTATATTGTACCACCACCTAAATCGTACCACCATTGATTTTCTGGGAAATGATTATGGTAGAGTGCTCTAGCGGTTATGTTTTGAACCTCCCATTGGGTTGAGTAGCCCGCGAAAATATTACATTGGTATGACCACGTTGATCGCTTTTATTAATCTTATTTAGTTTCAGTGGATCTGGATGTAATTTTCGGACTTTGTATCTAAGGAAATACTGAACCCGAAGGTATGTTTTACTTGTTTTCATGCATCTATTATTGTAATATAACCTATTATACAAGTAACCAATGGTTTATTCTTATCGTAGCGATAGTTTTGAGGTTATAAATAAGGTTATGTTTAAAGCTCCAGGATGTTGCCTAAATCGTACCACGAGTGGGTTCCTAATTCGTACCGGTACGAATTGGGAGTCTATATTCTTCCTTGTTCCATATTTGCTAAANATTTGCTATATTTTTTTACAAAACTGTTATTAAACACCACGACGAACATAAATAACACGGGTTTCCGTTGTGTGTTACAGGATGACGAAACGAAAATATGGAGCTTGGCGTGAATCAGATATGGAACCAGCCCTCGCAGCTTATAGAAATGGGGACGTGGGTTTTAATGAATGCTGTCGCCAATACAGAATTGCAAAGCCAACACTCAAGCGCCACTTAGACTGCAAGAATATTAAAGCTAATAACGGTGCAAAGGCTTTGGGCCGTACAACTACCCCGCCACCTGAAATTGAAAAAGAGCTTGTAAATCGAATGTTTAAATTAGAGGAGCTCCTTTTTGGCCTTACAATTGCTGATGTGCGCAAGTTAGCATATCAAATAGCAGATCAGAATCACATCCCACATAACTTTAACCAAGAGACCAAAATGGCAGGTAAAAAATGGTTTTACGCTTTTAAGGCGCGTCATAAAGATATATCGTTGCGTGAACCAGAAGCGACATCAATGGCACAAGCAAAAGGATTCAATAAAAAAAATGTTTCCGAATTTTTTGACATTTTAGAAAAGGTTGTTGATGAAAACAAGATCAACGCCACTCGATTGTTTAATGTTGATGAGTCTGGCATCAGCACTGTGCAAAATAAATGCCAGAAAGTGCTAGCTAAAAAAGGAAAACGTCAAGTTGGATCAATTTCAAGCGGGGAAAGAGGTGTAAATACAACAATAGTATGTTGCAATAGTGCATCGGGAACCTATGTCCCTCCCAGGTTAATTTTTAAGCGCATGAGAATGGCTAATGAATTAAAAGTTAGGGCTCCACCTGGGGGTTTGGTTGAGGTTTCTTAAACCGGCTAAATAAACAGTGACCTCTTTGTCCAGTGGTTAAAACATTTTATTGCTGCTGTCAAACCAAACAACGATAACAAAGTTCTCTTAGTTCTAGACTTGGAGAGAAGCTGGAGTAATTATGTTGCAGTTGCCTGGCCACACAACTCATCGGGTTCAACCATTAGACAAGTCCTTTTTTAAACCACTGAAAGGGTATTACACACAAGTGGTTGAAAAATGGCTTCGTACCGATCCAGGACTGTGTGTTACACAATACCAGGTGACTAAACTTGTGGCAGAAGCCTATGCAAGGGCAGCGACAGTTGAGAATTCCATTAATGGATTCCGTGGATGTGGAGTCTGGCCAGTAGACCATACTATGTTTAAAGATTCTGACTTTTTACCAGCTGAATATCTTGAGCCTTTAGAAGATAGCAATGTAGCTGCAACACTTATCAAAGATGTCACCAATGGACCACCCACTGCAGATGAAACCAATGACCGACCGGATGTTGCAGTAGAGCCAGAAGCTGGACCAGCCAACACCTCACAACTTAATGTGTCAATTGAAGCTATCTCACCCATTCCAAAACCCACAAAAAAAAGAGTGTCAAAACGAGGTGGGTTGACAAACAGAGGCCTACAACGAGCTACAGTGCTAACAAGCAGTCCATACAAGAATGATTTGCAAACAGCAAAAGAATTGCAAATGGCACAGGCCAAAGTAAAACAGTTGAAAATGAAAATAGAAAAGGCCAAAGAAAATGAATTGAAATTGGCAATACCCAAGATAAAAAAAGAAGTAGCCAATTCTAAGAAAAATTCTTCATCTGTGCGGAGAAATTTAGAAAAAGCAGATCTGCAAACCAACGGAGAAAGCCTACCATCTACTTCAACACAACCTGATGTTAGTATTGAAATCCAGCAAGAAGAATGGTTTTGTTCCGTATGTGAAGATCATTCTGTTGAGGACATGGTGCAGTGTTTGATATGTTGGTCCTGGGTGCATGAAAGATGTGCAGGAGTCAAGTCAGGATTAAAACAGTTTATTTGTATGGACTGCAAATAGAAAAAAGTTTCGATAAACATTTTAATACTAAAACATTCCTCTGTACTGTGATTATTATTAGGTGTTCTGTCACACGACAGATTAATTATTTTATCAGTGAACTTAGACTACCAATGCGCCCTGTCCTCCACGGCCTCCTTTAGCTCCCAGAATTTTCTTCCTTCCCTACAGTCATCCAATATTTGAAACCTTCTTGCTCCTAAACTTCTCTTTCCCTCGACCTTGCCTTCAATGATGCCATGCAAAAGAGAGTTCCTCCTAAGAATGTGTCCAATCCAATTGACTTTCGTTCGAAGACTCACATTGCACTGTAGTATGAGATAATATTTTTATTAGTAGCTTATTCCTAATAAATACTGTAGTGGTACGATTTAGGATATGGGTGGTACAATTTAGGAAACCTGTCTCCTATATCGTACCGATTGCAGCCAGTTAGAAAAATTGCTGTATTTATTTCCAAATACATCCTTTTGAACCTGAATCAGTAGAAATATATTAACAAATACATACAGTTTTGTGTAAAAATAAACTTAATATTGTAGGTTAGTATTTATGGCAAATAAAAATAAATATTAAAAAAGTGGTACAATATAGGCAACTTTCCCCTACAACATTATTTACAATAATAAAATAGAAAGCGCCATGACATTTCACTGTTTAGTAAAGTTTGAATCGATTATCCAATCACAGCTCGATATTTGCTTACACTAGCGATTACAGTGGTTATAAGAATAACCAAAATAAGATTGAAGTAGCTCCTATAAGAAATATCCGACCGTGCTGACACCTATGAACAACGTGTGAAAATATATGCGTAGGAATATAAAAATATTTTATTGTTTTTTTTAAAGAAAAATAGTGCTATAATATTTATTTATTATTTCACTATAGCTAATATTTATTCATTATCTCATGTGACAATCATCTATATAATGGATTTTATTAAGTTTGAATAGATGCATAAAATATATTATCATAGCATGCTTAATTTATGTCAAGATCATAGGATAATGGTCATCGACTCATCGGGAGAAGTGGAACTATTTTCGTTTGCGTCAGTGCGTCTGTTGATAGTGCCCTACCCATTGCAGTGAAATTCGTTGACAGTTGTTTGTGTTGTTTTTTTTGAAATTTCATGGATATAGTGTCAGTTTTGTAAGGTAAATATATTTATGTAATCTAATAGTCGTAGGAATGACATTAATTAGTTATGATTACATAGTTCATTAATTTTTAAAGATAAACATTATTAACTCTTGTCATAACATATTCGTATTTGTTAACAAAAATGTTGAAAACTGCATGGGGTTGTTTTAAAGTTATGATAATGTGTTAACTTCCTAAATAGTCATATTGTTCATAGTATGCTTTTCACTATCTCATGTTTTCTTCTTTGTTAATTAATCTTTTATTTCTACAGAACTAAAACATGTTTGTGCTCTCATAGGGTGGGTCAATACAAATTGTTAATTTAGTGATTAACATCTGTTGGAATCAATTTTTTAAATAACCTCAACTTATAGTAATCAAAATTTCCAGGAAAAATTCCTAAAATAGACATAACTAGCTCTAGCCTATGTCTTTAAAGGGAATACGTTAATCATACTCACTGTGAGCAGGATTCTTCTCTTATTTTGTCATGAGAAATTTTAATGTGTTGATCATCTACACACATTGCAACAAAAGAAAATTTCTATTGATAGGAAAATGAATAGGGCCTATAGGCCTTGTAAACTAATTTGGGAATGGTGTGCGCAGAGGGTGAGATTATTTAATTATTCTTTTTGTCATATATACATTTTATATTTCAAGCATACATACACATACCCACAAAAGTAGAGCCTAATAATGTAGGCCTATTCCATTGATAACAAAATTAATATTAAAAAATCTTAACTCATATAGGCCTAGGCTAAATTTAAAAAAAAATTATGGTGATGTAACACATTTATTAATACACATTAATCATTTAGAAGTAAACAGTTTTTTTAAGTTTAACAAACCAGAAACAAAACCAATAGACCTATTGTAACTATTATTTTGATTAAAAACAATTTGTTTATGTTCTAATGTAACTACTTGAAGTAGACACTCATACATTTTGATAAAAACTGGAAAAACTTATTTCATTTGCGAGATAGATATTGACATGTAATATTTTTTTGGTGCACAATATTTATATGTAATGTTTATGGCTAAAACTATCCCAACCAAGCTTAGCCTAACCTTTAAATTTGACCAAATAAAAATTTCAGTGCACTATTGTATTTACTATAGCCTATTTTATGAGAAAGAAAGGATCAAGATAACCTAATAGAAGAGGAATCAATAGAACCATGCATCAAAATAGTGTGGTTATGAATATAGTGCAACATATCATTTTAAGAATCTCAGAATTTAATGAATAATATGTTGTTGAATAATAATAATAATACACATGTTTACTATGGTGTATTAAAATACTCTTGATGCCATGTTGGGACATTCTTTTAAATATTTACTTTCTTTGTAAACGTTTAGGCCTATATCAGAATCATGTGAGTTTTCTTAACATTTTTCAAACAGCAACAACAACAAAAATATTCCTAAATACTATTATTTGGAACAGGTTAAACAGGTGCATGATTTAATGATTATCCCTAAGCTACCTGTTGAAAATAAGTTCCAAAATGTACACATAAGTAAAATTATTTATTAATTTAAAATTGACATTATTTTTCACTTTAGTCTTTTTTGATGTTAATCCACAATTTCTTGCAGTAAATGATAGTATTTTTTAACCAAAATTTATTATCTTTAATATTATAATTATTTATCCCAAATAAAACTAATTATAAGCTATACTAATTTATATATTTGAACTTTATAGGCTATCTGATGCTGAAATCTTATAGGCGTAATAGCCTATGTGTCAAATATATATATAAAAGTGTAGGTTCTAATGACCTTTAACCAAACAAAGTAAGATTAAATTCAAACTGAAAGAAACAGAAACTATGTTTTTAAACATTGCTTTGTATACCATATGCCTAGCCTGACACAGACTAACTTTACACCTAGGGGAGAGTCGTATAGCATCGGACAGCGGCTAGTATCGGACAGATAATTTTTCAGCAAAGTACCGTTAGCTAGGGAAACGTTTAAGGTATAATATTATTCCTCTTGCTTGCAGTCAAAGACAACAGTTAGTTTAAAGCGCGCCCTTGAGCCGTACAGGTCCCATGAGCGTTTGTGTAATTTCTCTGCTTTGTTTCAACTACATTTTCAAGACGGTTCGTTCATTCTCACATGGTAATTACAATTAGTTTGTTTATTGGATATAAAGTAAAGGGTAAACTCATGAGTAAGTTATAATATTTATTTGGTCAGCAAATAAAATATTATAATGACTACCATTATTTTACTGCCATATAGATCGGCTAGTATCGGACAAGTGGTTTTCGTCCAGTACTGGACAAACTAAGGGATGCCACAAAGTTTTTATCAACATTGACAACAAATAAAGCTTAAGCTACAAATAAAACACCTAATTTTAGGTTAGGCAAGATTACTCAGTTTAGGTAATATATATATATATATATATATATTTATGTTTATTCATAGAACTTTTTCTTTCAGGTAGCCAACCAATTTTGGAAGTTTACACTATGTCTAAATTAAAGAAAAAGGAAAAAAAATAGGCTTGCGTGGGAAGTGGCATGAGGAGAACATGTAATTAGCTGTAGAGAAAGCTTTAAGTAACACTATGACAGTGAGACAGGCGGCAAATACATATGCTGTTCCTAAAAGCTCCTTTGGAGACAGAGTAGAGAAGTTAAAACTAGGAAATGAAGTAAAAATAGGTCCTGACATGGGGTGATTCAAACCTACTTTCTCAGAAAATTTTGAAGAGGAACTTGTAATACCAGGGTGTCTACTGGGTCACGAAAGTCAAGAAAAAGTCACTAATTGCAAAAAAAAAAGGCAGTGAAAGTCACGAAAAAGTCACGTACTTATGATATTTTGGCCATAAAGTCACGAAAATAATTTTAGTTTGAACTTCCCGCACATCGTAACAACGCGAATGCTCTAAAGATAGCGCTATCCACTACATTTGATGGCACGTGCCAGTAGGAAGTTGCCTGATTGTTTTGTTTGCGATTCCAACAACAAGGTTAACTTTCGCCATCTTGTATTAAATATTAATTTGGCGTGCTACTTGTCTCGTGGGGTGTGTGAGTACATTATGCCGTGTGTGTGTCTACAAATAATGTTTTTCGAGTGAATGAATTGGAATTCAGGTTTTGTAGATGATACGGGAAAATACCAGGATATTTTCTACAGAAACCAGGCATTCATCTGTGTTGTGGATCTGGATCAAGATGTTGGCGGCAATTATCAATTTTTTACGCTTTCAGTGATGCGACTGCAATTTGAAGGCGGTGTAAAATGTATATTATAATTTCAAATTAACGTTGGCAGCAAATAGCAATAGTTTTCGCAGTGAAATATGGCGTATTTTTTTATAAAATATAAAATAATATTATTAGTGTTAATATTTAATCCTTGACGTAATTCATTTAATTTTAAAGACCATTCTTTCAAAACAGTTGAAATTTACCAATTTTTAAAATGATTTTTGTTGTCTAGTGGGCACATAAAATATTAGGCCTAAAATATTTTTTAATCGTGTGTTGCAAAAAAAACCATAATATTTTTGGGGGGTATTCAAAGATTTTATGTGTGAAGTTTAGGCTAATCTGTTAAAAGATGCCTGGTAAATGTTCGTTCAAAGAGTTTTGACTGACTGTTGAAGAAAATAAATACTCAAAAGTGGTTGCACCCTGTTGAAGATGACCAGTATAAGGCTTATTGTACATTTTGTAAATCGAAATTTGATATAAGCCACAGTGGGTTGAATGGAGTGAAAATTCATGGAAAATGTAAGAAGCATTTGGAACTAGCCTCTGCCCTACTCCAAGATGTTTTTTATTATAATATCTAGGCCCGATGTACAACATGATGTTCGACCGATTACCGAAGGAATTTTTTTTGCACAGCGTCTTACTGACCGTTTGGCCTATAAGGTATTTTGTGGTCAAAAAGTTCACCAAAAAGTCACGAATTTTTGTTCCTCCAACTGAGTAGACACCCTGAATACACATTAAAGACCTTGATAATCGTTTGATGCCACTGAGTAATAGGGAGTTTGGGAAGTTGGCTTTCGATGTGGCCAAAGCCTTGAAGCTTAATCACCGCTTCAACAAGGAAAAAAAGTGTGCTGGTAAGGACTTCTATTATGATTTTCTAAAACAACACCCTGAAAAAACACAAAAAACCGCTGAATATACTAGTATGCAACGAGCAGTTGGTTTCTAGATTTTTTGACAAATTTAATCAACTTCAAAGTAAATATTCTTTTTCTGCATGTAGAATTTTCAATGCAGACGAAACAGGAGTTACGCACGTTCATTCAAATGAATCTAAAGTTATGTCCATAAAAGGGAAAAAACAAGTTGGAAAACTAACGTCTGGAGAAAGAGGTACGGTCGCTGTCCTGATTTGCGTAAATACCTCTGGAGACCAATTTATCCCTCCTTTCTTTATATTTCCTAGGCAGAGGATGAACAACCGCCTCATGATTGGTGCACCCCCTGGAAGTTTGTTTGAAGCTCAAACTAGTGGATGGATAACGGGTGAAATTTTTCTGAGATGGCTTCAAGAGTTCGTCAAACGCATCCATTCTACTGAAGATGAACCTGTGTTTCTCATTTTAGATGGTCACTGCAGCCACAAGGACCTTGACACGATTCTGTCTGCACGTTAACTCAATGTCCATATGTTAAGTTTGCCGCCCCCCCCCCC
>CABFOW010001628.1:80733-121221 GCA_902141385.1 Timema californicum
CCTCACACACACACAAACTGCAACCACTTGATAGGACCATAATGAAGCCCTTTAAAAACTCATATAATGAAGCTCGTGCTATTTGGATGCGACAGCATCCTTTTTTTCAGGATGACAGATTATGATGAAGTTGGATTAGTAAGCTATGCTTTTACCAAAATTTGCCGAATGGATATGACTAATAAAGGGTTTGAATGTACAGGTATACATCCATATAATCCAAACATATTGACAGATTTAGACTATTTGCCATCCCAAGGACTAGATATTCCTGAGTCTGTCTATGAGGACTGAGCTATTGAAAAATGAACCAGAAAATCTACATTCAACATCTCCTAAAAGTCCACTCACACCAAATTATGAACACAAAAATTCACAGCCAACATTTGAATCTCCAAAAGCCACAACTTCCAACTCCACAGTTATTTACTTCCATGACTTCACAACACTCAACTTCAACAGCACAAACTTCAACATCAAAGGCTCCACCCACAGTCAACTCCTTCAACTGGAATTTTCCATACCATAATTGCACAAGTGTCACCAGTGCCTATCACTACAGAACGCAGGTTAAATGTTAGAAGAAGACGTTAAAGAGAAATACTGATATAAAGTCTTTATAAAGCTTAGAAGGAAAACAATTCACGAGAATGGAGAACATTAACTAAGTTGGAAGCCACTACAAAAAACAACAATAAAACTTAACTACATCAACATAATATAAAAGTTAACAGAACTTCCTTCGGCACAGCTTATGAGTGAACAAGTTAAAGATAAAACTGAGTGCATAATATGCAGTGAAAATTTTGACGAGGATTGGATACAGTGCAAGGGTGGGCACACAAGAATTGTGTTAATACAGAATTAAATCTCTCTTTTTATCAATGTGATGCTAGTGAGAAAGCATCTTAAGACAATAAGAGAAGTTTGGTATCCAAATTTGATTAAAAAAAATAGTAATATTGTAATATGTTCGGTACTACTCGACACTACTTTTTAAAACTGAATCAAGCATTTTTTTTAATGACTCTAGAAAGAAGAATATTTTCATAAGCTATGTTAATACAGCAGGTGTATAAATACATATATAATCCTATATTGCCATGTCATTTGTCTCATTTTCACTTAATAAAATTATATATTAAATTTTAAAAACCTTTGGTGTCCGTTACTACCCGATTCCTCCCTAATGTTTAAGTATAAGATTAAACTTGTCTTGGTTATCTTAAACACAGTGAAATGGGTGGGCTTGCTAATCTCCCAAACTACACTACCCATCACTTGAGAACATATCAGTGGAAAAGGGTAGTGGGTTACTACATAATCCTGTGTTTATATCTGTGTTAATAAATAAAATAAATAGGCAACCACCATTTTCAGAACTTTCTCGAAAAGATTCATTTGGTCTTTGTTTGAGCACATTTAGACATAAGGACTATGTGGATTGCTTGGTTAACCCACTTCTCCGGCCGAATGGTCTAAGGTGATACACTTGCATCAGACTCTATTGCTGATGACGAAGAGATTGAGGTTTGAAAACCGGTTTTGGATGTCCCGAGGGTGATTTTTTTAAAACGGTTTTCTTCTATTCTTTAACACAAATTCAAGTACACTTCTTCTAAAGTCAACCTTTCCCGTCCTTGACACCATAAATGTATGGTAATTGATACATAATATATGTATAACCCAGATGAGTAGTGAGGCAGTGACCAAAACAAGAACTACCAGTATTTAAAGTTCACTTTTTAAATTAAAATTATAATCATACTCATTTACCAAGCTATGTTTCAAAAATGCTTATTGCAGCTGTGGTAAAAATATTTTAACTAAATAGGGCTACATAGAATAATAGGCCTAGATTTTCATTTTCTCAGCCAAACATCACAAATGTTCTTGATAAATGTGTGAACACACAGTTATAATTTTGTAATCGGGTTTATTTTTAATTTTCATTCAACAAATTTAGCAGCAAGGTAGGCATACTTGTTTTATGCGGTTTATTAAATATTTTATATTTTGGTGCGTTGGTTCTTGCTAGCAGTCCAGGCAACCCTCTGACACTAATAGGCTCAGGATTAATAAGTTAAAAAGCTAAGATAATGTTCTTTCTTGCATTGTCAATCTAGAAACTCACTACACCCGACCAGGATTCAAACTCTGACCTTCCCATCACCAATAATCAAGTCTACTGTGGGAGTGATACCATATAACTTGTGGCCACAGATTTGGGCCCTCTGTCATTAAGTTTTACTGAGTCATGTACCGTACCACTTTAATAAAATTTAACTTTCTCAGCTGCCCACTCTAGCCGAATAAGTCTTCATGTATAGTAACAATATAAAAGAAGTCAGATTTTTATAGTGATCCCCATGGTCACAGAATTACACATTATTCCTTCATACGCCATTGTTCAGGTGCTACCCTGGGAATATTTCCCACCCACACATCCTTCTTTCTAACAAGAGTAGGCTGGCTAGTCAAGAAGTGCTTCTCAAGCTATACTTTCATTTTGGTGAAGATCTTGTTTTCCCCTTAAGAATACTTTGGTTTTTGTTCATCTTCTGCAGCAAAGCTAATATATATTAGAATTCACTTTGAGTGTAATTGGTCAACTATTAAATGTTGTATCCGACTGTTTTAAAAGATTTTATATCACTTTTCATATAATTATTATTTATTTGATATATTTAAAATGCACTTTATGAACTGACTGATTATATCAACACACAAGAATTTCTATTAGCGAGAGCAAAAGGTCCACCAATTTAGCCAGGAAAGGTATTTTCACATACCTTCCAGGACTAATTTACATGTCACAAACAATATGGAACCGACTACTTTATTTCCCCTCTGAAAGAAGTTTTGCTTCAGATCTTTTTGCTCAAGAAAAATCTTTTAACCCTGACTGGGTTTGAATTGAACCCATGAACATCAGGTCCTGAGGCGAGCACTTTACCCCAAAACCACCGAGGTTTGCCATATAATTAATATTTTGCCCAAAGGTGTGATTTCAGCTGTTAGATAATTTAAATAGATAGTGTCCATTTGGATTAAGTAACTATAAGATACAGTAAGTTACTTTAGCTACACAGTGATTCTTTGTTACTTATTCATTTGGACTATATTACACTTTCACTTAGTCTTTCACAAGGTATATTGACCTTGGTTTGATTCAATTTGTGTTTTAAGGGGGGCAGGGCTAACAGTTTAAAGTTAGTTTGTGAATATTGCTGATACAGTTAGTGTTTATAAATCACACATTCAATACCCCAGTGACAAAATACTCTCTATTTGTTAGTGATAACACACAAACTTCATAGTAATGTAACTAGACACAAGCTGGCAAATCGAGGAACCTCACATCTGTTTCTTGGAGTTTGCTTTACCCTTGTGGAGATTTATCTTAAAAGTTCACTGCTTTGTTACAAGGCTGGGATGGACCGAGACACTGCAACAATTTAGTTTATGCTGCCACAATTACTCTAGACTTATAATGAGCTATTCATTCAAGTCAAAATAACTATTTTTATTAAATTTTAATTAAAAGTTCCAGTGAGCAAGTCTAAGGTAACCAGAATACATCATTTGTGAAAATGTATGACATTAAATATTTCTTAAGACAAATGTAAAATCATTTCATTAGTGATATGTACACACGTAGAGTGTTGGATCATTTAACAAGCTTAAATATATCACTATAGACACCCACCTATTGTTCAAGAATTTAGAAGTATTTTTGATCATATTGTAACTGAAATGACTGCAGGATTAAATTAACTAGGCCTAATAATAAAGATATAAATACTTTACCTCAGCACTTCAGTTTATACTGAAACATACAGTAGCTTCATGGCTTCTTTGGTACTGACTGACAGCTTTGAAAAGTTACCAGTCCAAACCAAATGATCTGAAAAAACTTGTGTTTAGCAGCTGTCACTTATGACAGTCAAAATTTAGGTATTTACCTAAATGTTGACTGTCAGAAATCAGCTGTGAGCTGTCAGTTGGTACCAAAGAAGCCACGGGGCTACTGTAGCTTCAGTGGTAGAGATTAATATAGGCTATGCTAATGGTAATCATATATGTAGTCCCAGGCTGCTTGGAATCTACCAATACACCCCTGCCACAAGGTGTTAAATTAATACAACATGTCAACAAAGTGACCAAGGGAAGTAAAGCGTGCGTATGAAAATGCACAGGATATGGTAGTCCTTCTTACCCTTTGAGCCACAGCAGGGCACACAAAACATTAGCCTTTCACATGCTCAACCACATGCGAGCTACTTCATAGCTTTACGGCTATAAAGGATGTGGAAGAAGCTTTAAATAGTGATAGGATTACTTCAACATTAGATTTGAAATATTGGTTTGCACAAAATGGATGGCTCATGGGAGTTTTTTAAACACCCACATTTTGAAATTTAAGTAGGCTATAATGATTGAGATATGAAGTTTTTAAACTTAATTTAATTGCCTTTCAATGAGATACAAAGACTTTTAAACCCCACCTGTTTCAGTGGCCGCATTTTCTAACACAATACTCTCGTAATAGACTAGACTCCCTATGACAGGAAGATTGAGGTTCAATTCTTGGTCTGGTGTACCGATGCTTTTTTCCCCAAAATGGTTTTCCACTCTCCCTCCACGCAAATGCTGGTTTGCTTCCTACAATTATTATAACGTTCCTAATCCCTTAAACCACTAGCATAATTATTAGTACATAATGGTATAACTCGAGCGGTTAGTAAGACGTTTACAGGTGAGGACCACTCTAAATAGCTTCTAGGGCCATCCAATTTTCAAATAGGCTTACTTGTTGAAGGAGGAAACTCCCTATGTCTTGGGGCAGGCTGGCCGGATGCTCAAACCAGACCTGGTACTAGGGGCAGAGCTCGGGGTCCCCTCGATTTGTTTTTTTTTGTTGTTTTACTCAACTTCACTGGCAGCAAAATCTTATTTGTCGGGGGGGGGGGGGGGGGGAATTTCNTAGCTTAGCATATAAAAAGAGAGTCTTGAGGAAATTTTACTCCAAAGCTAAAGGGGTAGGGGCATCTTGGGGACCTTCAAGGCGAATGTTTAGAAATAGTCTCCCAAATTTTGTTTTTTTAAATTCTAGCTATAACAAGTCTCTTTTTACTATATATATTATTATTAAGGCTATTCGTAAACTCAAATCCCCATAATATATACATTTGTAATATAAAGGAATCCAATAGGGATATGTTGACATAAATTAGGTCTCTGTATGACTAACGGTTCTCGAGGCAGATTTTCTCAGAATGGGAAAACTATGGAATTTTCAGAGAGTATAGAGGGACATATACTGAATACATTGTAATAGGTTTAATTTTGTTATTAATTTGGTCCGGGTCAAACTCTAAAAGTCCTGTAGTATAAGTTATTTAGAGTGGTCTTCTCTCGGTAAAATATTGAAAACTTGATACCTCTAGAAGAGGGTCTTCATCTTAAAATATTTAAGAGTGGGGTCTTCCAGCAAATTTTAGAAAATTGGTTGCTCTCGGGTGTTATTTGGAATTGTCTTCCCCAGGAAATTTTAGTAATCGGATGCCTCTAGAAGCTATTTAGAATGGTCTAATACACCCAGCAAACTTTTGAAAATCGGATACCTCTAGATTCTAGACGCTATTTGCCAAAGTTTTGAAAACTGAATGCCACTAGAATCTCTTTGGAGTGTGATGTGATATAAGACTATTTTTTCAGCTTACTATTCAATAATATCAAAGGGGAGTGAAATAAATCTAGAGAGGAGCCAGTTTATTCCAATCAGGACACAAATTATTTCCCAAGGGAAGAACGTCTTTCCCCCCTACCCTCTTCCTATTATGTTACCATTTCTTGACTTAAATTTGTACGTGGGTCACTTTTACAAAACAAAAGCTACGAATGCCACTCAATCCGGGAATGAACACTAAAATTTTACGCCCCTATAACATACTTATATTTAAACTGAACTTGGTTCACTTCCCGACTCTCTTCACGCGCCAAATTTAATTTAAATACAAAAATAAACTTCGTGAAGCTAACGAGCACTTCGAAATAAAGGACAAGACTATACTGAACCAATGATGTGATTGTGACAAATGTCAGTAAGTTCCTCCAGAGGAAACACCGCCTAGTTGGCTGGGCGTGCGTTGCTCCTTAGAATGGATGGACATTGCTTATCATTCTTGATTGATTTAATCAACAATTAAAAGAAAGTTTATCTGAGCCCGAGCCTTTGGAAGTCCCGGGCCCCGGTATCATGCATGTTACCAATAGCTCTTTTGTGGCGGGCTTACTCAAAAGAGGGCAAGATTTTAAAACACGCTTCGCCCTCAGATAACTCAGCTCGGACCAAACTTTCCAGGGGCGGCTTAAAGCCCGAGCGAACCCAGGAGAGGGGGGGGGGGCTGGGCTGCCCGAGGCGCCAAACAGAGCTAAACCTAGCCTAACGTAGCCTGGAAGTGATATGAAAATAAACCTCATGCCTAACAACTTCAAACTTAACAAAACCTAGGCGTAATGGCGTAGTTACAATCTTTCACTTTTTGAAATTAGCATGAAAGTTTATATATTTAGTATAATTTTATGGGGAGTAAATTAGAATTTAGTGATATTCTCAAAAGGTTATTTTACATTTGCCATCTTGAAAAATGGCACATTAAAATGGGTTGTTTTTGCAATGATTGTATAACGTAAACCATTTATATTGTCAAAGGTTTTGTTACACTTATAATAACAAATGGAAGATAGCATTGTCTACAAAATAATGTTAGGTTTGGGAATTATTTTCATATTTTTCCAGAGTACAATCTCATTGGGAAATGAGCAGAAGCTTAGCAGAAGCTTTAAAGAACGGTCAAAAGAAAAAAGAAAATTAAAAATAAATTATTGTCAACGTTTTGACTGCCAAAAGCGACAACAAATAAATGGTTTTGCAGATCATTTGGTTTGTCGAATGGATACATGAGAGTCGATCTTGTAGCTTTTAATAGCTGTCAGTTATAACCACTCCAAAGGCGAATGGTATATAATCCTTCGGTTACATAGGGGATGCCAAAAAACAATCCCACCCTGGCACAAAATTTACCTCGGGCCGTCCCTGAAACGTCGCTTCGTGGTTTTCTGTATTCTACTTTAGTAATTAGTTTAATTGAGACTAGCGGAATCGTGTTGAGTTAAAGTTTTTTTTAAATTTAATATTTCAAAATGAAAACTTTTGGACTGACTCTAATCTCGTATTCATTAATTGAATAATCTAGAAAACCTGCACTTTGATACGTCTTTTGCTTCGAGCGTAGTTTTGTATCCCGTTTAATCGAACGCGAGATAGGCTCTGAAACTTCTTGAAGACATTTTTATTCAAAGGAAGGTGACCTGGTGGTCTAGGAGTAAGGTGTCATGACTCCTGTGCTGGGCTTCCGGAGCTCAATTCTCGGTCCCGGCAGAGATTTATCTGATTGCCAAACCCTTCCTTCACCTCTGACAAGACATCTTGTGAATGTGTGGAATGCCAGTCCTCTACCGTGGTTCGGATTCCACATTAAACTGTAGGTCCTCCATTTCATCTCACAACCACCCTACCATTACACGTTAGCTTAAGAACGCATAACCCGAATGGGTAGTAAGATGCGGTGATAATAATAATAAAGGTGAAAGTGTCATGAGTTGCAATTTTTTTTAAAGTTCTATTTTGTATTGTTTGACATGTTCCCAGGAATGACGGGTATTTCTTCTTCCATAGCCGCTACATCCGCTCTTTGTTACAAGTTCTTTGTGTGGGTTGAGCATTACTCCATTGTTGTCTTCTTTGTTCACTCAGCATCACCTCTTTGATGTTTCACCTCCATACCAAAGGAGGGTGCGTTTTTTTGGGGGGAATTCTTATCTCATTTCAACCAAAATCTGCGCCGTTCTGACATGACACACCTCTTTCCCGTATCGGGTGGCGTATGCGGAATGAATGCCAAGCTCATCAATTCGAGTTTTCCGGCCACGGGAAGGTCAAGGTTCGATTCTCTAGAATCTAGATAGTTTCTTATTTTACCTTCCACTCTCATGCGGGTACACTTATTCTAAAACTATACTTTCCTCATTAAAATGCGTATCGGCATGATGGGTTGTTTGACCAGGCTATAAAAAACGCGTTCTATTGACGTTATCTAAAATCTGAGAATGAGGAAGGTAATTTAGAGAGAGTGCACACGCGTTAGCTTGGATATAGGATGGGAATATCCTTCAGTGTATCCGGCTGATATCCTATCTTCAAGCGTCCTCGTCAAAGGCGTCCAAGGGCCGTATTTATAGTTTAGTTTCGGAAGTTAACCCTCTCAGTATTAAAATAACAAGCAGTTCAGATCAAATAGGGGATTGGCGGACGTATGAATCTCGACCATATATATTAATTTTTAACCCAACGTTAAAGTTCGACACCTTATCAGCCAACAGTGTGGGGCTTTACTTCTGTTACTCCTGGCTGAGACCGTACGTAGCTCAGTTGGTAGAATTTGATAAATTGCCGGTTGTGTTGTGTCCTAGAATGAAGTTAGATTTTAAGAACCAAACTGATCTAAAGGCTTTTAAATTCGAGTCAACAATATATATATATATATAGGTGATAACTTTTTATTTGTTCTTGGATTTGGCTGCTGCGTTTATTCTAAAACTAAGCTATATTCAACTGCTAATGACTGGAGGGCAATAAAACTTTAAAACAACTCTCCAAAGAAATGTGTGCGTCGTGCCAGTTTTCCAGAGGTAATGCCTGGTGACTTCTGTGGCGTCTCTTTGCCGAGGGTTCATTGAACTTGACACTCGTACTGTGTGTGTATGTATATATGTGAATGAGGTCACAAGAACCTTGGTTTCTCTGGTTTCCGGAATCTACGTGCGCATTTTCAAGGGCGCCACCTACTTAAAGGTGTTTGTTTTGAACACAAAAGGTTTAAATGTAGGTTTTTTTTATTGCTAGAGGGACATGTTGATAGTTCTTGATTTTCCATTTTCCTACAATGAAGACTTAGAGAACGTTTTGAAAATACTACAAAATATTTTGTTGTGAATGATTATGGCATTTTAATATTTTGTTAATGTTATTTTATAGATGTTAATAATATCAAACAAAAGAAAATATACATGGTAGAGCATTTTTAGCTGTCATATTTGTTCATTTGTAAGAAAATTGGGGTGTACATTTCGCCTACATTTCGGCGCGGACCAGATTTAAAATTTTTAGACAACATTAAATATGTGGGATATTTCTAAACGTGTGCAACGGGTCTTAGTGCTTCAGTATAATGCGACCCCTTATAGGGCCCCTACACAGTCAGTCAGACTGTCAGTATTAATAAAATAATAATTAATACTGACCGTCTCATGGACTGATTTATGAAATTACTGATGTGATTCGAGTTTTCTGATCATATCAGACTCAGTCCATCAGTAGTTCAAGTGGTGGGAGAGACTGACAGTAATACTGACCGTGTTAGTACGCTTGTCAGCATTTCCTTCAGTCTCGGTAACGTACATGGACTACACACACCTTTTTCTGATATCCATGTTGTTGCACGTTGCATGCAGGAGCTGAGACTGATAAAAAATAATGACATGAAGCCTCACCGTGGACGGTCTCGTTGTAAATACTGACGCGTACTGTCAGTCAGACTTTCAATCTTAGGACTGGCAGTCTGACTGATCGTGTAGGGGCCCTTTAAGGTGGGGATTTACCGATTTAAGGGACGCGAGAAAAGGTCAATGTTTTTGTATTTTTTGTATCTTTTTTTTTGTCAAAATAAATCAAATATTGCTCGAATGGAAACATAAGAGTTTAATTTTCCTCACATGGTGATATCAACATTTTTTAAAATATCTGTCAAGGGTATCCTGGAATTTAATGACAACTTTTTCTCTTCATTTAAAAAGTTTGTCCTCTAGTGACATATATTCAACAACTGTTTATATCGCCGTGTGAAGAAAATTAAACTCTTATGTTTCCATTCGAGCAATATTTGTTTTATTTTGACAATTTTTTTAAATAACTGCAAAAAACACTGACCTTATTTTCGTTACAAATGTGGCGAGGTCACCTCACCAGGAATACTAGTTTTGTTCTGATATCAACCATTGATGTTGTAATAACTTATTACAGTCGAATTTTCATAGGGAGCGCCTTTTCTGACAGAAAATATCTACTTTCACGTATTCATACGTCAAATTATGTGATCTGCAGTTGACACTTTTGATAGATAATATTGATACTTTTAAAATTAAAAAATTAAAATAATGCCATTATCGCTGACTGCCAAAAAATGTATTTTTAACAGGTTCTTCCTTTTATAATAGTGCTACAGTATAACCTCAATGGATACGCTAAAGCTGCAAATATCAATCAAGTTCCCTAACAATGTTTATTGTAGAGCAAAAGCTTGCTAACCAAGAGATTAAAAATGTTTTCCTAACAAACAAACAACTCCAAACTCGCTTGGACACCTTTAAACTTATATAGACTGACTGAATCTAGTTCTTTCTTGCCCTCAGTGCTTGCTTTATCCTCCTTCCAGGCCCCCCTCGTTTCCACAGGCGCCATTGTGGCGGGGTGAAGAATCATATTCGCAGCTTCATTCCTTGAAGGGATGAGCGTGTAAGAAGACTGGGAGATCGAGGGTTGATCCCGGTCGGGTGCACCGAGGTTTTTCCCCTCAATGGTTTTACACTATCCCTCCACGCAAATGTGGGTGCACTTCCTCTCCTATATTCATAATCCCTAACCCATTAGTGTAATTAGTACGTAGGCGTATAATCCTAACGGATAGTAAGACGCGGTGCTTATATATATAATTATATACCATTTGTAATATTTTTATCTATACCATTGGGCCAACATGAATCTCTAGTTTTCAAATAACAGCTTTTCTATGAAAAATAAAACTGTAGCTTGAGGCCCTGTTGCTAAAAAACAATGGATTTGCGTCTTCAAACAAGTGGTGCCTTTTAAGTTTAAATCAGTTATTAAGAATATTTGCTCCAGCAGGATGAAAACCAACTTTAGTACAGTCCGTGGGAGTCTTCTGGATCAGCCTGCGACTGCACAAAGTGCTGTCAACCCCCCCTAATACGGTATTTATTTTCCTTGCTTATCCCTTACGGTCTTAATTTCAATATTCACACTAATGAGGTAGGGAGGTATAAAAAAGGTAGATCTTAAATGAGGTGTACCTGCATTTTCGTGGAAATGAAGGGGGAAACCACTTAGGAAATAGCGCCTTAGCACACTCGTCCGAGATTAAAGCCCCGATCTCTGCGCACGATTCGAAACTGATGCCTTTGTCTATTGGAGCTGTTAAATAGTTTACACTCAAGGCCCCTTTCATACGTTCCTATTTTCAGTCGGCCCACCGCAAACCGTCCGACAATTTAAGCAAAGATAATTTATCCGAATTTACCCCGATTCTTGCCGAACGGCAAGTATTTTAGTAAAAGCTAGTGCACTTATCTCGTTCACCTCTTCTACGCCTAATACATTTTATCGTTCTCCTCAAGCAAGTTCATATTCTAAAAACCTAATAATCAAATCACTAGATAAATTAAATTTTCTGGATAAATAAAACTGAATAATTTATTTTAGATGTATACAAACTTCTCTTCACACATTTTTTGGGTCTTGTTCCTGTTTTTGCAACTTTTTAAAGTGTTGTCCCACAACAGAGACCGGGATTCAAATCAGCAATTCAGTATCTACATCAATATCACTTATTTTCACATGCATCTGGACCTCCAATCGCTAGCACGTGTGTTTGCCCAGGAGTATGTCGGACGACTAAATACCGGCCTGTGTAAACTTGCCCATTTAAAACAATGAGCGACTGCCTTGTGGCGCCCGGCCGACATCGGACAGCAATCGAGGTTCAATCCGACTGCTACCCGTTCGCTGGTCGACTATTTCCCGGCCGATCGCAAAATTGAGACGTGTGAATGGAACCATATCTCTAAATATGTTTCTGCATGGCCGATTGAACATCGGAACGTGCTATGTACACCCCGAGCGTTCACCTTAAAAACTCTACCAATTTATATATATTAAATATCTTACAAATATTATATATATATATTTTTAAATATATATAATAATTATATAGATCTAAATATGATCTAAATATTTTTATAAATACAATTAGTAAAATAAATGTTATTTATAAATAAAAAATAATTCAATAGAATAAAATTGTTTTAGTGAGTATTGTTATAACCACGTGAAGAAAATTAAACTCTGTTTCTAGTGTAGCAATATTTATTTTGGCCAAAAATAATTTTGCAATAAAAACTGCACAAACACTACATTTCGACCTTAATGAGTTGAAATATAAAGGAACAATTTTAACTAGCAACGATATTAGGGTGGAAACTAGGAAAATAAATAACTCGAGAAATGCATGTTATTACTCGACCAGTACATTGTTAACTTCTCGCCTGCTGTCAAGGAATGTAACACACAGAATATTCAAAACGTTGTTTTACCGGTTCTATATGGACGTGGAAAGTTGTTTCTTACCTTACACGTCAAAAACAAATTTAGGGTGTTAGAAAAGAAGGTGCTCAGGAATATATATTTTTCTCTAAAAGGGATGAAGTTACTGGAAAGTGAAGAATGCTACAGAATTATGAGTTACATACTCTGTTATAATAACAGGACATTATTTGGATAGTCTAAATACGTTGATTATGGTAGGAAGGACGTGCAGTGTGACCGTGTTCAGGATTTTGACTGACAAACACAATGGGGATACACCATTGGGAAGACTTAGACCTTTCATACACCGAGAAAACCAACAGCGACGCAATGCAACACGGGCAACTGATCACTTACTTATTTAAGTTGCCTCGTATCTCGTCCACACAAGAAACGTATTTTCTATCAGTCGCGAGAATGTCGTCGTCCTGGTTGTTGGTTACATGTACTTAAGCTCGTAAAAGGGCCAGGTGTAATAAGGTAGAACTAGCTCAAGATAGAGAGGGTGTAATAAGGTGGACTGAATAGAACTAGCTCAAGATAGTGATAGGTAATGAGGTAGACTGGATAGAACTAGCTCACTATAGGTATAGAATGTAATGATGGGAACTGGATAGAACTGGCTCAAGATTAGAGAAGGGTGGAATGAGGTGGACTGAATAGAACTAGCTCAAGATAGGAATAGGTGTAAGTGCGGCAAGTAAATTTAGAGTTCCTAATGCCATAGAGTAAGTATGTACAATATTAGAATCTTTTAAAGAATGAAAACAATGATTGTAGTGTAGCCAACCTTGATAAAATATAAATATCTTCTAGATGTCAAAAGTTTGAGCAACTGGGAACATATCAAGGCGTAAGTTTATCTCATAGGCTGGGATATTATTTCTTATGGTTTCTTTTGTTGATATTTTGAATGTGTTTTTTAAAAATCTTATGTAGTAAATCAGTTTTCATTTTTTTTATTGGTATTAGAATATCGGCATAGGAGCACACCATTTTTCAAACTGCCAGAAAAGTTTCTTGAATCTACGAATCGACAATAACGACGAAACCCTAGTTTTGATGGGAGTCTGGAAGGGGAATACTTGTTGAATAGTACTTCCGTCATGTAACCCAGACGAGTTGTTTTTTTATGGCTCCGTGGAGTAATTTGCTTTTGTTTGGCTATCCTCTGTTACACCTCACTCCCCTCCTTTTAGTTTGCCTTCATTCTCTTTCTCGCTCTCCTATTTGCCGAGTACGTTCAACCCAAGGGGGCGTGGCACATACTTTTCACATCTTACGCACTTTGGCAAGATGCATTTAAATGGGCACGTAACACTATCAATTTTTTCATTTAAATAAAGGTCCTACATATTCCAATTGACAAATGAAAACTAAAACAGGAATCATTTAATTTTGGCAATACAGGTATTCGGATTGAAATAAGAAGAACTTTTAAGGTGGGAATGTGGGGGACGTGAGAAAAGATAAATGTTTTTGCAGTTCTTATAGCAAAACTTTTTTTTTGCCAAATTAAATCAACTATTGCTCTATTATTATCATCATCATCATCATCATCATCACCGCGTCTTCTACCCGTTCGAGTTGTACGCACTTACGCAAATGTGTAATGGTAGGGTGATTGTGATATGAAATGGAGGACCTACAGTTTAACGTGGGATCCGAACCACGGCGGAGACCTGGCATTCCTCACATTCACAAGATGTGACTAATACATGTCTTGTCAGAGGTGAAGGAAGTGTTTGACAACCAGATAAATCTGTGCCGGGACCGACTATTGAACCCCGGACCCCTAGCAGAGAAGTTTGACACCTTACCCCTAGACCGCCAGGTCACCTTATTGCTCCAGTAGAAACATAGTTTAAATTCCCTCTCATGGTTATATCAAAAGTTGTTAAATATTTGTCATGAGCATAACAGCATTAAATTCTAGGAAACCCCTTGACAGATATTCGACAACTGTTGATATCACCATGTGAGTAAAATTAAACCCTATGTTTCTACTAAATAAATATTTGATTTTTCATAAACAAATAATTTTTTGATATAAAAATTGGAAACATACTGCCCTCAACTCGCGTTTCCGATCCTCCCGCCTAAATAAGAGTTGTATTTAATAAAATCAGTTTCAGAATGACCAACATTGACAAAACATCTACTTACATTCTAAATTGGCATTACTTATCAAAATGAAAGCGGTTTAACCCGTACTCTGGCTTATGATTGTATGAAATTAAATCTAGTTATTTTTGAACTCTGCTGAATTTCAAATTTTGTAGCGTGTGTGCTTGATAAACTCTATAGAAGAGCTTTTAACCCTCTTTGGAGTGGCTTTCCTTTTTACCTCCTTTGTTTTGGACTTTAGGGTTTTTGGGAGTTGGGTGTAGCGTTTATTTAAAAGCTATTTTAGTTTTAATCATTTTTCTCTCAAATTAAAATTGTGATAAATCTAAAATTATTTTGGTGTATTCTCTGGTGTAAAGGTCCGAGGCTCGATTCCTGACAAGTCGTAAAAGCTAACGACTTGGAGTCTGGGTGCCGTGTCATCTAATAACAAAATTTTGCTGCTTTAAACACATATTAAAGAGTAATGTGTTGACTAAAGGAGCTACCTATAAACCGATTGACTCAAACACAGATATGAAGGTCCGCTTTTTTGAGAAACTTATGAAATTAGACTACTAAAACAATTTTAAAATATTTAAACAAAAATTGTCATCACTTTTGGTAGAATTTGATTGTATCAAGATTTATATTATGCTAATAATATAGGCTTATAAAATAATAAGTTATAGATGTTGACAGCAAAAAGTTATTTTTAAAGTCATTCTATTTTATTCTACTATAGTTCGGCCGACCACTAGTTCAGTAGAACTAGGTTTATTTACAGGTTTGATCTGCTAAACAATTAGTTAATTAACTACGGTATTCGCTCTAGTTGTGGTTTCTCAGACCTAGTTTTTTAAGCGCATCTTACTATCCATTCGCTCTGAATGCAATTTACGTTAATGGGATAAGCATTATTAAGAAATAATATAAAGTAAATGTACCCGAACTTGCGTGAAAGAAGATTGGGAAAACATTTAGGTGGGGGGTGGGATGGGGGTTCAGTGCATTTGACTGGGATTCAAACTCCAGCCTCTCTGTAACCGCCAGACCTCACTAGATCATCCTGACGTTTAGTCCATAAACTCACAGATATGCTGCAGGTCAATTTAGTTTTAAAGTCGTGTGTTTATTTAACTTAGGTGTATAGAAAGTACACGTTAAATATCGCCGATATAAAGCACTTCCGGACGCCATTTTCCATTTGCTGCTGTGATTGGATTGGTGTGGCCTTGACGAGCATTAAAAGCATGACCATTGTGGCGAGAATGCCGCGCTAATTTGACGGTGATTGGGTCCAAGCCGGGTAGTAGACCGCCCCGTTTCTTTACATAAGCTTCTTTTCTTCGAAAACTGTTTAAATGGTACCATGGGTGGCATTGTTTTCATTAAGAGTACTAGTCGGCAACCCTCATCGACGGCAGCATCGTATAAACGCGTCAGTGAGGCCGCACACTTGTCTTATCACTTGCCAGATGAATGTCAGATCAATGTAACACACACACACACGTATCGCAAATGCCAGCCACTCTGTCACAGGAATCTCATGCTAGATAAGAACTCAGGCCCTCAGCTCAATCTCGTTCATGCTACTCGCACGCGTCAAGCTGCGCGGCCAGCAATCATATTCATTGTCGTCAGTGGTCACTGACACTATTGGTTGAACCCATCGCCGCCTAGTTAGTCAGTCTTCATCTCCGCCGACGAACCGCGGCAAACAACACCCCAGCTTCCTCTGAAGAGAACATTTTCACAACTGGTATACGGCGGGTGAGTGTGCGTTTCACCGCTGCAACTCGCAATTGCCGTCTGGAATCTGCTAGAAACTATCATTTCGCAAATGCTATACAAGTATGTGGCACACCTTACTCTCGCGATAGACTTGATGGTCGTTGATAGGTTGTAATTATACTGATTTGGACCCCTATCATATATTAAAGTCACGGATGAAGTGCATTTTTCTTTAGAGTATTTATATAAAATATCCTTTTAATACTTCGTCCATGGAGAATCACACGCTTTTCAGAATTAATGTCAATAGATTACACCACAAGACTTATTTTTTCTTTAAATAATCAACTCCTTAGTGCTTACTAAGAAATCAAGTGACGCTAGCTAGCTCGCTCCCTTTACCCAATAGCACGCTATCCTCCACAACTTTCGCCAGGACTCTTTCTATTAGTTGGTTTTGACACTGGTGACAAGAGGTCCTAGAGGCAAGGGGTTGGTCATATATAAGACGCTTGTGCGTATGAATATATAGTAGTAACATAAATCTAAACAGCACGGTACTCAAAACACGGAACGTGTAATGCCACAGAAAAATAATCTGTAATTCAACTAAGGGCCAGTTTCATAGTCAAATTTAGTACGCCTCAAGTGCGGTGCTACACTAAGTACATGACGACACCTACCTAAACCAGAATGGAATGGGCCAGTTTCCTATGTGAGAACGGCCCATTCCATTCGAGTTTAGGTGGGTGTCGTCATGTACTTAGTGAAGCGCCGCACTTTAGGCGTACTAAATTTGACTATGAAACTGGCCCTAAAACTGTATCATCTAATATCAAATCTTCAATGCCGAAGGAGAAATCATCTTAATAAATCGTGTGCAACATTGATAGTATTATTTATTTTACTAAAATAAAAATCAGAAGTAATCAGATCATATAACCGCGCGAGTGCGCAGTAAGGCCCGCTAGCGTCGACATAGAAAAGAACTGACATCAAGATAATTGGCGCTCGATCACGTTGCTATAAATACCGATTATCTCATCAAACAACAAATATCTTTAATTAGTGCTCGATCACGGGGCAATTATCAGCTAATTAAACCATATATCCATATCTTCATAATTAGCACCCATTGTGGACGCATATAATTCAAGAAAATTTTAATTGGTGCCCAACGCGCTACCGTGTCGTTTTAATTGGAGCCCAATCGCGGGACAATATAATTCAATATCACTTTAATTGCCGCTCAATCGCGGGGTAGTAATTTCAATAACGTTTAATTGGCGCTCGATCACGGGGCTATAAATACCAACTATCTCACAATATAAACCGTATCGCTTTAGGGTCTTTCTATTGAGCTAAGGGGCCTGGGATCGTTTCCTGGCATGGCCGGAAAACTTATAATTGGTGAAATGTGGGTTTTCCCTTTCATAAGGGTGGCAGGATGTTGTGTCCAAGATTTACGTTAGCTTACAGGTCGTGTGCTGATATAATCAGTCGGTTCAGAAAGTATAAGTTACCGATACATACCTCAAATAAATTAAGAAGAAAAAAATCAGGAACTTTTTTTAGACCTTATGTTATTATTCACAGTTCATATTGGTAGTCATTTGTACACGGCTCATGCCCCGCGTAGAGCATCACTTTTGTATTATTAATTGTTTCTTAACATAGACTTACTACATACAGGGATAGCTCATTTTTGAAATTTTCTTTCATGTTATGATTGAAATCACTTGTGTATTTTTAATGAAATATTTATTCCGCGCTAATGCCGTACTGGACAGTTTGAAGATGCAAGCCATATCAAACGCGTTGCTATTTCACTTCTTAGGGAACTGATGGTTAAAATGTGATTGGGAAAAAATATATTTTGTCTCGATCAACGCAGGTCCTAACTGCTCGGTGACTACTGCGCGAGTGTTCCCCGCCTTGTTTCTAGATTGTTCGAATAACGTGATGCAACGGTCCCTCGTCTTTACCCCCTTGTCCTGTTCGGATAGAGGGATGTTGTAGTACGTAGATAGTTAGTGCGAAATATAATGTAAATTAAATACATTTCTAATTTTATTTCTTTGGATTAGATCTGATTATCTCTATTAATTCATCAAAAGGGACGTGTAACATATAATCGTTACAAACTCATCCTTTTTTCTCCCATGATATCGGGAACATTAATACATTCACCGATTGACGCGAAGAATATATAAATCAGGCAAACGTTTGGCAGTAAAATGTTTACAATATTATATTATTGCAAAAGTAAACTATTCGTAGATTAATTTTGAAAAGGGTGACCTGGCGGTCTAGGGGTAAGGTGTCAGACTTCTATGCTGGCGGCCGGGGTTCAATCCCCGGTCCCGGCATAAATTTATCTGATTACCAAACCCTTCCTTCACCTCTGACAAGACATCTTGTGAATGTGAGGAATGCCAGGCCTCCACCGTGGTTCGGATTCCACGTTAAACTGTAGGTCCTCCATTTCATCTCACAATCACCCTACCATTACACATTAGCGTAAGTGCGTATAAACCGAACGGGTAGTAAGACGCGGTGCTAATAATAATAATAATAATAATAATTTTGAAAACTATAAATTGCCATACAGTCTCAGGCGTTAGTCTCTCATTAATCAAGGAGTTCGAGCTTCGAATCTGTCAGCTGCAGAAGGAGTTGGGGTGGGGGTTTCTGTATGTGATTTATCACTGCCATTCTCTCCATTCTACTTCTCCATAGAGTGAGCCAAACAGACAGAGCGGCCTTCGTACGTAGGCTAAGATAGTGACAACGTTTGCGGATAGAGGGTGTCGTGCGATCAGCACAACGAACACTTCGGCCGTTAATCTCAGTTTTCCACCCCGAAACCACTACGTCTGTATTCAAGTAGGTGACCTGGCGGTCTAGGGGTAAGGTGTCGGACTTCTATGCTGGCGGCCGGGGTTCAATCCTCGGTCCCGGCACAGATTTAGCTGATTACCAAACCCTTCCTTCACCTCTGACAATACATCTTGTGAATGTGGGGAATGCCAGGCCTCCACCGTGGTTCGGGTTCCACGTTAAACTGTAGGTCCTTCATTTCATCTCACAATCACCCTACCATTACACATTAGCGTAAGTGCGTATAACCCGAACGGGTAGTAAGACGCGGTGCTAATAATAATAATAATAATAATGTATTCAAGTAGCTCCTCATGTGTACCAAAAAGGCTGAGTTTAACCTCATTCCAGACCCACTGCTTCACAAAAGAATCTGGGGATTGAAACCGGGACCTATGGATCTGTAGCTAAGAACTGAACTTTAGACCATAGAGGCAGTCGCTTCATGCTAATGCGGGGCTAGGCATATTCTCTAAACCAGTCGGACTCACCTTTTTTGTTCGGGAACTCCTATTTATAAATATTTATCTTCAACTTTTTAACCCCGATGGTTTTGGTGCATAGGCTACGTCATAAAATGTGTATTCAAAAATCAAAACTTGTTGAATATTATTAAATTTAATGAATAGCGCAAAGTAAATTGTGCATACGGTATAGTTTAATAATAGCTTAATTTCAAAGAAGGAAATATCACATTGTCAAATGAGTGTCTAAAGCCGCGTCCAGACAAGAACAGAACTACGAACACGAACATTTCCACGAACATGTTCATTGTTCGGTTCGCTGTGGCCGAGTGTCCAGACTTGAACAGAACACGTTCAAGAACATGTTTGCAACGTGTTCCCATAGATGGTTAGTTTTCTAAATTATTTTTACTAACGAATAAAACAGATATTAAACTAAACAACTGGAGAGCAAAAACCCCCGTGTTTTTTTATTGTGATGTGTTAAACAATACAAAAAATTGAATTATTGGACTTAAGTAAAGATCGTTATAAATAAATTTAACAAATTACTTTTAAGAATTAATTTTATTTACCTTAATTTCACAAACAACGTCTCTTATTTTGTAAATAAAGTTTCTGGAAATAAAAATTGGGGAACAATCAAGTCTATTAAGTCATTTTAGTAAAACGAGGTATGCCAACTGGTAAATTAGCAACAGGTAAAAAAGGTGAACCATCAATAACAGAAAATCAGGTAAAAAAAAGATGCCTTTAACCCTCCTCCTACGCTCCTCGGTGGTCGCAAGGTCTAAGGCGTCACTATAGTTTTACTCTAGACTGTCCAAGACGGGGAGATCAGAGTTGGATCCCAGTTGGGTGTTGTGAAGGTTTTTTCCTATAATGGTTTCCCTACGCTCTACACCAAATGTGGGTGCACTTCCTATAAATTAAACCTATCTCATCCGTAACCCATTAGGGTAATTAGTACATAGGCTTATAACCTGAACAGGTATTAAGACGCACTGCCAAAAAATCCCCCCCTAGTTACCTTTAAGTACCCTACTTAAGGCGTATTTTTCTCACTGAGGTTTAGCAATTATTTAGCCTATAAAAATGTTATATATATAATAGTTTGTATTTTTATAGTTTTTTTAAACTTTTCTTATTTTTATTTTATTTTTTCTTTCTAAGGGCGTCTAACAAACTCTATTTTTTTTCTGCGCCCGTTCCCATCTCTGTCCATCACGGCCCCAATATACTCCACGCATTCTGTTTTTTATTTTATTATAGTGATCTGAACATGGTTTGGCTTAGATAGCTCTATGAGTATCATTTGCTCTTCTTTTGACCACTACATTTTTCTACAATATGCTAAAATAATGGTATGGTAATAATAATAATTATTATTTTGCTTTAAATTTTACTTAAAAAAAGATTAATCGGCATAATAATTGCCGATTCACTAATAATCACCCGATAACGATTCAGAACTGGAGGAACTAGCAACTGGATTGGAGAAAAGAATTGGAATAATGAGACGTTATTATTATTATTAATTCAACACCCATACAAAGAAATACACTCGCCAAAAGATATATGTAGACTTACAAAATCAAAACACACGTGTGACTCCGCTGCTGTCCGGCCACTGATTGTATGTTCGGGGAAATGTTCGCGGAGTCGTCCAGACTAGAATAAGATCGAACACGAACATCTTTTGATGCTATGGGCAAAAACCGACAACTGGTGGATCGGAGCTGAACAGAACAACGAACACATTTTGTTACAATGTTCTGTTCGGAAAACCGTCCACACTTGTCGCGAACATGTTCGAGTCTGAACGGGGCTGTAAACAATATTAATTTTACTAACTCAAAGTATAAACATTGAAAGTAAATCCTTCAGTGGAATATATATATATATGTTAAAATCAGAAACTTGCACAAGATCTAAAAAAACACTGTAAGAAAAACATTATTTAATAACTATTTTCATGTCAGCGCTCCACACAAGGTGTTCGCTTGTGACCCAGTGGCACGCCTGCCATAGATTGTCCATCCCTGCCTTAAAATGACTTAAATTAATACAATTTTGTACTTTTTATGATTTTGTTTTTCTTCCAACTACACAAGTCTAATTTTTCTTTTAGCATCGCGTCTTTTTACGCTTATGTACTAATTACACTAATGGGTTAGGGATTAGGAAGGCTTAATTTAGAGGAAATGCACCCGCATTTGTGCGGAGGGAGAATGGGAAACCATTTAGGTAAAAAATAACTCAGTTTACCCAATCGGGATTGAACCTCGATCTCCCCGTCTTTGGCAGTTTAGTCCAATATGAGACTAGCGCGTTAGACCACGCGGCCACAGAAGTGGGTCACAAGTCTAAATAATTCCTTTAATAAAGGTATTGCTAATTTCCATCAAAAGTGACGACTGTAAATCAAATGAGTTAAATTAAAATTAGTTTTAGTAACTCTTGTAACTTTCTTCAAGGGGCCTCTCACAAAATATAATTGGGGGAGGGGGGGAGACAATGAATTTCCCAACTCTAGGGGTTCTGAGATTAAATTCACACATGACAAGTGCAATGTTGAGAACACCGGAGGATGGGGTATGGGGGTATAAAATACACCCCAGTTAATAGGGAGGCTATTAGGCTCTCTTCCGTGAAAATGGTAAAATTTTAGGCAATAATTGAGTTGAATCGGGGCTTAAGGCAACTGTATTTTTAAAGTTACTTGTTATTATATTCCCAGGTTTGATTCACGTGTCCAGGTGTCATTTTTCAATTTTCAGAATATAATATCTGTGTGGAGTTATCCCTCACTAAATGCATACATAATAGCTTCGGCTCTTTGATTATTACTTGTTATTGACGGATTTTTCAAATTACAAGGGTTATTTGTTCGGACATTAACAATCATTCTGTCACAAAATCTCCAACTCTCAAGTTTTTCCCAACATTGGAGGGGGTGATACGTCCTCCCATCACACCTCCCCTTTGTATCTGCTTTCTTCCTATCCATCACCACCTCTCCATACTTATGAAGTGTAAGGTACCTAGCCTACTAGTACTACATTATTTAGTTTCTTATTTCAAAATTTAAATACATTTAAAACAATCAAAGAGGTTATTTTTTATAAAGGGGAAAAGTTTCGCACACACAAGTAACTTGTGTGTTGCGTGACTGTGTGTGTGTGTTTGCGGGCACGTGCTTGTACACTTGTACACGCAGTTACCCGGAAAGGTACCGTGACAGATTACACTATGACCTTATCGTACAAAAGGTGGGCAGCGCTGTTTTTGCAAAGCTTTACTTATTCTCAACCATCCGAGCAAACTACTCACCAGGTTGTCTTGGTGTGTGCTGTGAATGGATTTCAGAACTCTTGTAAACATAACCTCCACGTGACCCAGTTCCTACTTGTGGCATACTACTCGTCAAACGATGCTAGATGTGGAGGAATGTGTGTTTGTTCGGCAAGACTATTTCACAGAAAAACAAACTAATCATGGGCACGCGGACAAGAGAGTGAGTCTCGTTCATGTCTGGTTTGCCGGTGACACTCGCACGAGGCCTTGGACTATACTTTGTAGCCATACAAAAATACAAGCTAGTTTTGTGTTGAAAACTTGCAACATTATACATTTCACATCAAGAATACCTTTCGTGTTATACTATTAAGGTACGCACACATGATTTTTCTCTTAACCTCTTTTGTAACGATACTACTTAGTTTGGTAGTTTTGAAGGTAGTTATACTTGAAACTATAGTTTTTTTTAACCGACACCCCTAAAATAAATCAGAGACCCTACAATCTGTTGTGGTTGGGGCTCTTATTCCTCCTGTATGTAGATTTTCAGGATGGTTTTCCCTCCTAAGCTTCCTCTAATTTAAACCTTCGTCATCCCCATTACCTTAGTGTAAAGATAAGTATATCTTGGATGGTTAGTAAGATGCGGATTGGAATATCCTCCGTGCCATACTGGATGTTTCCTTTGTGCTTTGCTATACTTAGTTTCCTCTGTAACATGCTATACTTAAAGTATACTCTGTAACGTGCTATGTTATAAGTTTCCTATGTAACGTGCTACGCTAGAAGTTTCCTATGTAACGTGCTACGCTGGAAGTTTCCTATGTAACGTGCTACGCTGGAAGTTTCCTATCTAACGTGCTATGATAGAAGTTTTCTATGTAACGTGCTATGAGAGAAGTTTCCTCTGTAACGCGCTTCGCTATAAGGTGTCTCCATACCATATTGAAAGTTTATCCCGTTCACTACTGAAATAAGCTTCCACCGTGGCTGATTGGAAGCTGTGTATTTGCAGTCTGTTATTAGCGGCTAATGACGGATTCGAGACACGTCCCAGCCGACCTTTGACCCGATCCCGTTGTTTGGCGATTTAGTCGGTTGTGAAATGTGTCTTTTGTCGCGCTAGAAGGGGAAGTGAAGCCAGTTGTGCTCCAGATCGTGTCAGTGAGGATCTAACAATGGGTGTCAGTGTAGTCACTCAATACCTCATGATTGTCATGCACTGAGAAGAGGGGCCGCTCGGCTTCTTGAACTGAATACACAACTTGTTAGTTACAACTACTGTACATTCCAAGCAATCACTAAAATAAACAATTCTTTGTATGTATGTTTGAAAATCAGAGTGAAATCACCTATGATTAAGGGAGGCCACCTTGGTAGGCGAGCAGTTGTCGTTCAGACGTTTACTTCTAACGCCGTATTTAATCAGCAATGCAATATTTCAAAATATGGTTCAAGCTAAAATAAATTCGAAAGATTCCGACAGGCCTCTATTTCCTTAACAGTCCTATATGCTAAGTATTACTAATGGAAAAATAAATAAATGTAAAAATGGCTAATTTCAAAGACTTTAAAGTATATTTGCAGAGCTAGAATACTAGGCTTGATGAAAAAGGGCCCTATATTTAGTCTTACTATTGTAGCCCCGTGGCTTCTTTGGTGCTGACTGACAGCTCACAAGACTTCTGACATTCAACATTTAAATATATACGTAAATTTTGACTGTCAGAAGTGACAGCTGCTAAACACATGTTTTTTCAGATCATATGGTTCGGCGTAGGGATACATAATTTTGTCTGGTAACTTTTCAAAGCCATCAGTCAGCACCAAAGAAGCCATGAGGCTACTGTATAACAAATATAGTAATCTGTTGACAAATTCACAATATAAAATTTTCATATATTTGAGAATTATTTTTGTATTTTAGAGGAGTCATAGTTGTTATTTTTCGACTAGACAGTGTCGCTACCAAACCATTCACTTGGCTAGAAAAAAGAATCATAGAAGAAATCATGATAAACATTTCTCCTTTTTTCCCTGGAAATAAAAGTCAAATGTCGGGAATAATCAAGGAAAAGCTGGAAAATTTTCTGGGAATTTTGAATCGGAAAATTATCTGAAGTGGAGCTAGAGCTTATTATTAAACTTAAAAATATAGTGTGTTAAGAGACGAATGGGCCATAAGAAGGGGGGAGGGGTAGCTAGGAAGCCCGCAGGTTAGGGGAGGGGGGAGACAAATGTCGGGCCAACCTTTAAAATTATTTTAATTAACTTATTGATGATACAAAAATGAAATACGTTTTCTGAACTTAACAGGTCTACAAAGGCTCGCATACATTTGTGTCTTTACTACTTTTTTTTTAGCACTGCGTCTTACTACCCGTTCGGGCTATATGCCTATATACTAATCACACTGATGTGTTAGATATGAGGACGGTTGATTTTAGAGGAATTACACCCGTGACAGTAGAAAACTATTTATGAAAAACCGCCCGCATTGCACCCGACCGGAATCGAACACCGATCTCCCTGTCATAGGCAGTTTAGTCCAACACGAGAGTAGCGCGTTAGACCACGCGGCCATCGAAGCTCGTTAGATGATGTTTCTGGTGTTAACTTCCTTAGGAGAAATTAATCATAAGTACTTGTATAAACGTTAACATTTGAGACATTTATATCACGATTACATTAGTTACATCTAATCAGTTGAAATTATTTTACAGATAAAGTAATTGAAAATTTTCCTTCTCCCCCCCCCCTCCCCCCCCCCCNGTGCTTCCACTCCTCTAAAAGCCCCTATCCCGCCCCGAACTTTATATTCGCAGACTTTTAGAAACCGACTTATATCCCCATAACCAATGATTCGTAACTTTAATTCCAATATAATGCACTGTAAAATTGTTCCTCTTCAATTTTAGGCTAATACCATTTGGTTTGTCTTAATCTTAATACAAACTTTAAACACAATACTATATTTTTATTTTGATATTTCAAGTTTTAGCGTTGTAGCTTGTTTGAAAATGACAATATGTTAATACGTTGAGTAAAGAAAATTAGCCTGATTTAACAGCCTTAAAATGATATTTATATCTACATCCTCGCACACAAGACTTTGTCACAAAATGAGGCAGCATGGTACTACTAGCGCAGTGAGCAATGCTTAAACCACAGGCACACCCTTACTGGGTTTCAAACCATCTTTAGCCGGATGACGTATATGGTAACGTGTGTATGTGTCGTTGTGTGGTGACAAGTGTCCATGTGTACCATTAGTGCATTTCGTTAAATGTTTTGATGCGAAAAGTCACGTAATTAAAGAACACATAGGTACTGCAAATGTACATTACATTTTAAGTTATGTAGCATAAGTTGATATATGGTATCTTTTTAGAATGTATAGTACATTTATTGAATTTTTAACATGTACAATATTTATTATACTTCACATCATATTATTTGACTATATATATATATATATACAAGAAAAAAAGAAAATCGATTATTTCGATTGTGTGTTTACGAACAACTATCAAAGCTACAGTAGCCCCATGACTTCTTTGGTGCTGACTGACAGCTCACAGCTAACAGCTGATGGCTTTGAAAAGTTACCAGACCAAATTATGTATCCCTAAGTCGAACCATATGATCAGCAAAAACATGTGTTTAGCAGCTGTCACTTCTGAAAGTTAAAATGTAGGTATACACCTAAATGTTGACTGTCAGAAGTCCGCTGTGAGCTGTCAGTCAGCACCAAAGAAGCCATGGGGCTACTGTAGTTTAAAAGCGATGGACTGCATGAAAAGTTCGAAAGACAAATTACTATTCGGGCTTACAGTGAGTCCAAACAAAACGAAACAAGACCTTCTAATAACAAAGCTGCTTTTGCATCAGTACAGACTGATAATCCATCTCGCTCTTCCACGTCTTCACCGTGTTCTAGGAGATCAGAAGAAAGGTTCGATTTCAAACAAACTGCTCGATTTATTGAGAGGAAGCAATTGTTGATTCTAAAACTGCATCAGAACGCAGAAAAAGTGTTCATATAATAGCGGCTTTAGAAAGAGAACCCTTTTAAAAAAAAAGTGATGTTCGAAATGTTGAGTGGGGGGAGAGGTTAAGGGCCAGATTTCTTAATGTAAGTGGCCTTGTTGCACCAGAAAAATGCTACTCTTTAAGTTACAACAAAATTTCAAGAGGGACCTGTAGGTCGTCCAGAATCAAATGGAAGGATGCAAGTTTATATGTTGTGCGAACACATTGAAAAGGTGACAAATGCCAATACACTCTGACAGAACTACAATATATTATGAAAATTATATCTGGTCTAGAAGATACATATACAGACATATCGGCAAAATCTTTTTCTATAGCATTTTAAGAACCATTTAAGTGTTTCATATATTTCTGGAAGGAAAAATCACTTCGATTCTATCAAGTCAGGTGGGGAAAACTTAATTCCAGAAAGCCTTCAGGTTTGTACTCAAACGGGGAGGGGGGGGGGGGAGAACGCTGCTGAATTATCCGAGGTAAATAGGAAGTTCACTGTGATAAATCATGCATTATTGTCAACTGTAAGACCGAGATCATTCCTGTCTCTGATTCAATAAAGTCTGGAACTAACTCTTTATTGATCATATGGACCCAAACATTTAATAGACTTATTATTATTATCATCATCATAATATATATGAATCTGTAAAATATGTCAAAGCTTATCGGGTGAGAGTTGCAGCGATGGAGAAAATGAAAAGATTTTTTTTTTTTTGGGAGAGCTGAAACTATATAGAAAAGACGTGATCATAACACAAGCAAAGCACCCATCTGTGAAACTTCGGTCGGAAGAGGTTAGTGTAAGTCCCCACCCAACATTTGTTTAACCAAATGTTGTATTTGTGTAATAGCTCAAGTATACTAAAAATACCTTGAATATGAACTATCAATCGTCAACCCTCCATTTTGATGACGTTTCTTCTCACAAGGAAGGATACAAAGTTTTCTTTCATTAAGGTTTTTGAAAAAAATATTGTAGAAAAACATTTACCTGATCAATGCCGTGATAGTGATAGATGATTTCTTCTTAACCATATTGATACGCAGATAAATGAACCCCGGCTATTACACTCAATTTCGTCGTCAGCTCGAATATAACCGTAACCGTTTGTTTCAGTATGTCTAAATTCAAACTTCCTTATCCCCAACCCATTAACGTAATTAGTAGCCTATATAAGTGTATAACCACAACGGGTAGTAAGACGTGGTGCTAAACCAGAACTTAAAAAATCCTCAGCTCCATGAGCCTTGAGGCTTGCGTGCTTCACATTCTGATTTCTGACCGAGCCTCTGGATAAATTGAAATGTAGTTTTCGCGTGGTAGGAAATTGTATTTGTTTTTGTACCGCGTCTTGCTACCCGTTCGAACTATCAGCAATTAATTATGCTGATGGTATTATGAAGGTACAATATAGTGGAATTGAACCCGCGTTTGCGTGGAGGCACCGAGAAAACCATTTATGAAAAAACACCGTCAGTACACCTAGCTGGGGTTTGGACTCCGACCTCTCCGTCACAGGCAAACCGTCACAGACCAACTTGACGTTTAGTCAGACTGCACACGGATGCGTGTCTCCGCGGCGTATGGAAGTGGATGAAGTATGAGGGATTCAATGTCATTGTAAGTGTGATCACAGCACTAATAAACCGTACCTGCGTTAAACACTCTTATTCACAATAATAATAATTAGTGTTTAGAAAGTGCACGTAAAACCCGTAGTAACATTTTTTTGAAGTCTTACGTAATGGATACTGCTATTGACGCTCGAGCTAATCACGCTCTGAAACGTGACTTATTTGATCGTGTCACGATTTACCCCCATGTTCGTGAGTAGCCCGGACTAAAAGAACACGAACACGTCCTCTATGGGTCCTTACGTGATTATAAGTATCTTTGTGTGTATGTGGAGGGGGCGGGGAGAGCAATGATTACAAGGGTGGTCTACGGTGCTACCACCGGTAACAGTATTTTTTTACTTAAGAGTATGTAGCGTGGTGCACTTTATGAACCGAGGGATTACCCGACTTATAAAATAAATTATTTCTAGAACGGGAACTTTTCCCTCAGTGAGCGGATTCTCTTTCGTTGAGGTGTGGAATTTTGAATCATTGGTACCAAATAAGAGGACTTTTTTTTTTAACTGGAGACAAACATTACGTAAGTTACTCTGGGAATGCTCTCTGGAGTCAATTATTTCATGAACGCGACTATATGAAAAATAAATCATGTACAAAAACCGGTAACTCAGGGATAAGCGTGAGATGGAAACACTAAGATGTGCGGAGTAAAGTAAGTATGTTCCAAAGCTAGTTTTTGGCTACATTGTTCAGGTGCGTGTCTGATGGTGTTCAAACTATGAGTGGCTTAATTTAAGTAACATTTTTTTTGGGAATCATTATTGTTTTCTTGAATATCACAATTTTGTTATAAAATTAAAATGGTTGGGGAATATTTTCATAGTTTTAAAAACTGTCTTATATATTATATATTGAGGTTTTAATAATATGAAGAGCTTTCTCTTCTTTAACTTATGGTTTATTTGAATTGTCCCACGTTTAGGTACTAATTGATGAGTTATGAACTAATGTGGTTTGATTGCCACGCGATTGGTAGCCTTTTTATAAGGTTTATAAAATAATGAGGTTTATTTATCACTCGCCCCTCGTTTGGGCCACGTTTTATAATAGTATGTAATAAATACACATTTATGAAGTCTACATTCTTTTAATTCAAAATCTCTGTTTATTTCAAGAGAAAATAGATCATGTCGTCGACAAACTACATACGTGGCCGATAGCACGATCGTAAGGATCCCGGACAGGAGTTACAGTCCGACTGCATCAAGGACTGGACTCCTAGTGAGGTTCTATTGTCCCATCTTTCACATATATCTATTGCTCACGGAAGCTTCTAGAAAAACAAAATAGAATATTTAAAAAATGTGGATGAAGGTAGAATGTTCGAGAACAGGAAGCTGGCTCAAATTACCGTTTAGAAATGCATATCGTTCTTTCGAGAAGAGGAAGTTATTATTTATACTTGGGAAAACAGACCCACAGTTTGAGTCGCCTCGCCAAGCCGTCTACAGGGAGAAAGTGCGCTGGAACTCTTAATTCAACCACTACTAGTGTATAATGAGTTGTACTGGATAGAACTAGCTCAAGATATATATGAGATAATGAAGTTATATTATGTCAGTGGCACTTGGCGCTTCCGCCCCTGCAGTGAAGTCGTCTTCTGCCAAATATGAGTACTGATCCGGTATACTAAAGTCAGTAAGTTGAAACAAAGTACACATTAGTTAAATCGAGCTTACTTACATTTAAACAAAACTTAAATACATATAAAAATTATATCTATAGCTGAAAGAACGATTTGCAGGTTATTTGTGATAAAAAGTTTACTTATACTATTGATTTAATACTAACCTTCAATAACAAATATGTTTCAACGCAAGCTTTAATTACTTCAAAACCACTCATTTATTTAACCAAACATGAAACACTTTTATCACACAGTAAATAATATCCCACCAAGATTTGTGGCAGCGCGGATGGAGATGGTGCCAATTGCTCCTACCCCTCCGTGCCATAGCTCTCCCGACTACCGATTTGTAATGTAACTATCTCGAACTACAACTTTATTCGAATATTGTTTCTCATTGGAATAGTACTTTTTGAATTACACGTTATAAACTACAAATAAATAACATAGAATATGAAAATAAGGAGTTAAGAAATGTTATATAAATTTAAGATGCGGCTAAAATAAGCGTCACAACAAGAACGCAAAATATACGTATTATAGAAAACTTTGTACTCTTTAATTTGGGCTCAGTAAAATATTTTCAGAGGAAATAAGATGCGATGCGATGAGATGAGAAAAACCTTCAAAAGGCTCAAGGCTGGATGTAATTTTTCCATTATAGCAACCATTGGCTTAAAGGTACAAATGTATATTTTTATTATAGGCTAATTATTATAAACTAATTGAGTATTGTTTTGAAATTTCAGAACCGACATTCCCATAAGGAATACCGCATTGTGAGTACGATATTTCCCGTCTCGTTTTCTTTGAAAGTCGTGAGTGACGATGAATACCTCTCTCTCTCTGCCTCTCAGCTTGAAGAACTGGTGAACCGAGCAAGAGACTGTGATTATCGCGCTCCGTGATACATCAAGGTCGGACAGATTAAACTCTGGGCACTGGAGGGGGGTTCTTGTTCTAACTGTGCTAACTCAGAGGTCCAGTTAGATTGAAAATAGCCTTGCGTACTTTTTCCATACTTGTTAATTATCTCATAGCACTACGTCATCGTGTCATCCTCCCCGCCCCGTCATGAATGAACGCGATGCGGTCACCGACAAACTTAGCGGCCGCGCTTGACCTACTCTCATCTCAATCAGGCTGGATACCCTGATATCCCGCATCGGTGCCATGCGCATCAAGTCTGGTTCGCTGAAAGGGAATCTCGGTTGGCTATATTGATGCTTTTCCCCTAATCGGTGTCTCACTCTCGCGCCACGTAAATGCGTGTACACTTCCTCTAATTTTACTTTCCTCATCCCCTACCCGATGCGTAAAGCCCAGATGGGAAGAAAGACACGGCGAAATAAAATTTATTCCCGGTCACTTAAAACATTGTATTAAGTAAATGGATTTGTTTATGTAGCTACTTCTGATTACCAAACCCTTCCTTCACCTCTGATCTTGTGAATGTGGGGAATGCCAGGCCTCCACCGTGGTTCGGATTCCACGTTAAACTGTAGGTCCTCCATTTCATGTCACAATCACCCTACCATTACACATTAGCGTAAGTGCGTATAACCCGAACGGGTAGTAAGACGCGGTGCTAATAATAATAATAATAATAATAATGTAGAGGTCCTTCATTTTAGCTCTTTCGGTAGCGCGCCTCCTTAATGAGCCACAGGTCCCGGGTCTTTACCCGGCACGGCTTATAAATGTGTCATTGGTGAAATTGAGGTTTCCTAAGGGGAATGGTGCACAGGAACTTTTTAAAGAAAACAATGTTTTTTTATCTACATAACTAGTTGTAATTGGGTTTTAATTTTGAAAAGTATTTGTACTATTTTTCAGTTTTTATTTTATAGTTGCTTTCACTGATAAAATTAGATTTATAAAATTTTCCAAACATATCAGCTGTGAGTGGTGAATTTTTATATTAGACTTGATAACTTGCTATAGACGAACGTGTAAATATTTCAATACGATTATCTGAATATTTTCTAAACTATTATATAAATACAACTACAGATAAAAATAACTTTTTTTTAGTAGCTCAGCAATTTATTTTTATTTATTTACCGTTTATATTAATATGCTAAGATTTTAAATTGATTTCAAATTAACGGTAGATTAGTTCTGATCTGTTACATGTTTGATTTTTTCCCCTTAGGAGTTTTTTTTAAATATCTTAGTCATTATCTGATGGTGTTATTTGTTCCTTAATATCACGTCGATTGATACAGTTTTGCGTGGATATGCCGTATAAGGGGACCGTGACCATAAGCTCAAAAGAAAGACGAGTTAAACTGTATGTCTTTATATTTGTCTAAAACAGTGTGTACATGATAAGTACCCTTCGTTTGCCCTGAGAGGTAGCAACTTACCTTGCTTGGTATAATCTAGCAAGGTAAAAATGCAACTTTAACTATCAGATCAAACTGAGCGTAGTAGGATTTTTTATAGGAAGGAACGTTTAGAAAATACATAATTTTTTGCAGTCAACCTTGTAATAATTTTACTTTATTATTAATATAACTTTATAGGTTTTATATTATGTATTAAAAGTGACAGTCGCAAATCACATGACTGGACGTATGAATATATGAACATTGTTTAATTAACTATTATGACCGCCGAAAAAGCTCTTTCCAATCAAAATCTGGCAGTATATATTTGTGGCAGTGCCCTCATTCGTTCTCTACTCGTCAAATTCTATATTTTATTGTTATTAATTTGAACGCTTTATGACGGCACTCCTCTCTCGCCTTCACTCTATTTCTTATATATTTTATTTATTTCCCTGTCTCTATCTCTTTTTCTACCTCTCTGTGGGAAGAAGACTAGTAATATAGATCTAGTATATATGAAAGTTACAAACCGACGTCTAGCCGAACCGACGCGACGGCTATCGATAAAACATTTCGTCGAGAAGTAGATAATGGGGTTAGAGACTCGGAACACGCAAACCATCTAACTGCAGAGTAAGAGGCGGATGCAAAACTCTTTAACTGCTCCCATAAAATAAAACTCACCTTGCACGTACATTCACTCAATATTTTGCTTACTGGTAATGCACTTTGACAGATAGGAAAGTTGTCTTCTCCTAGGAAAAAATGTATCATGTTATTATTTCTGACCCCTTCCATGTCTGGTGGCATATTCCTTCACATAGGTCTAGCACCACACTCCTTCACATAGGTAATTAGCACCTTTTCTTTACTAAATGTTCCTAATAGACTTGTACAAGTTGGTGTGTTTATATATGTTATATAAATAAACTAAAGTGACACTCCTTAAAAAAATCATACTAAGTTTGAGTATTTATATGTAGGCTCCGTTAAACCTGAAAGTTAGCAGTCTATCCTTGACAAATTACACTTTGTTCCTATCTAATAAGTTACGCCATAGTAGAAACGTGTAAGGTAAGAGTTCTTTTACACAGAGAGTAGCCTACTCTTTATATTAGGTGGCTGGTTCCATCCGTACTGGTATGGGTGCACGTGGATTTATATGTTTTTTTTTGTATATCGGAAACATTTACTCCTGTTAGATTATTATTATTAGCACCGCGTCTTACTACCCGTTCGGGTTATACGCACTTACGCTAATGTGTAATGGTAGGGTGATTGTGAGATGAAATGAAGGACCTACAGTTTAACGTGGAATCCGAACCACGGTGGAGGCCTGGCATTCCTCACATTCACAAGATATCTTGTCAGAGGTGAAGGAAGGGTTTGGTAATCAGATAAATCTTTGCCGGGACCGAGGATTGAACCCCGGCCGCCAGCATAGAAGTCTGACACACTCCTGTTAGACAAGGCGTTTATATTAAAAAAAACCACATTATATGTCCTGTATAAAACCGTGATATTATGAACATAACGTTGGAAATAAAATGTTCCTTTCGAAACTATTGGATGTGCAATATAAATAACGTCCAATGCTCACCGTTTGCAGAAAGCTATGAAGCACAAGTTCCAACCAACTTCAACCATACTATGAGAAAACGGAACTCGCATATGCAAACAATCAGATAAAGGGGCACGCTAATTTTTTTTCTGGTTTTGTGGTGACACACAGATCGGGGTTAACATTTTGATCAAGTGGACTTTATTGCTTTTCCCCTAAAGGTTTTCCGCTCACCTACGCAAATGCGGGCACCCTATCTAAAAGTCAATCTTACTTATACCTATCCACTTAGTATGAGTATGTGGATGATCCGGATGGGTAGTTGGCCTCTAAAACGTGCTTCACGAGGGGTGATGTGGGTGGAAATTAGTAAATATTTAATCAATTTATTTTGGTGTAACCCGCCTCGGTGGTGTAGTTGGCTAACGCGCTTGCCGTGTTGAGCTCGACCGCCGAGGACGGGGAGATCGAGGTTCGAATCTCGGTCGGGTGAACTGAGGGTGGTTTTTCCTAAATGGTTTTCCACTCTACCTCCACGCAAATGTGGGTTCACTTCCTCTAATTCAACCTTCCCAATTCCTATTCCATTAGCGTAATTAGTACTTAAAGCGTATAACCCGAATGGGTAGTAAGACGCGGTGCTAAATATTATTATTATTTTGGTGTAAAGCAATGCTGGAAATAACACGAATGCTCAATTTTCCATCACAAGAAGTATGGCTAAAAAGTAGTTACCGTTCTCATTTAGACAGGTGTAGTAACACCTAGGATTGTCACCTGAGTGTTAATAAAAGATGGGACTACTATACTAAAGTGACATTCCCCCCTCTCCGCTCACAAGATACGGTTGTTTGGTGAAGTTTGGCGTCGTTGTGCGCGGTGCATGGTGGGGCGTCGCGTGTCATAGGTGCGTGCCGTCGTGCAATTGAACGAGATTGGAGACTTCCTTCCCCTACAGCATTGGCTTATTATTCACTGTGTTTGTGTCCTGATGCCGGCTCTTAGAGCATATTCCAGGGAAACATTATTGGAAGTATTATTCTATTTTAACATCACTTTTTAAACATATAATTAGTTTAAATATTCAGATAGCCTGATACGAGTAGTAAGACGCAGATTAGATAATCAAACCAAGTCAGTAAGGCACACTTTCCACAAGTCTGCAGGCAACCATCTATTACATTTTTCTCGAGAGATTTGGGAATTTAGTATTATTTCTTTGTAGCTGTCATTTAGTTAGTTTTCAACTATCATACCAATATACACTTGTTGGGAATTTACACGTTAAAATCCATGGGAAAAAATAGTATTTTGATTAATATGAATAATTATGAGCAATAGTGGATTGGGCACTTTTTATGTGAGAGATTGGTGAACTGGGCGCCATCTATTTTTCTATGAGGAATTATAAACTAGTGTATGGACACTTCATATTTAATACAGTAATCTTAACCATAAATAACTTGATAAATAAATAAACTACTTGTTGCTTAATATATGTTTAAACAATTATTTATCCTAAAACTTCTTTTGTAAGATGAGTGGCTTCGCCCCCCCCCCCCCTCCCCTTAAATCTTTTTTTAAAATCTTGCTTAATAGAAGACATCTGGCTTTGCATGTATCCTTCTGCACTCAATTTGTTACTATTTTGTTGAAGTATATAGAGAAAATCCAACTTCACAAAGATTCTATCTCACAACTGTATATTTTGGCTGGCTCTCGTTAAGTTGTGTGCCACTACAATATTACAAGCCAGGGTCAGGTAGTATGTTATTTTTGATGTTTATGTCCCCTGTGAATAGGAATACATAGCTGTGATAGCTCCGATTCATTGAATGTTGTTTATCTATCAGGCTGCATAACATTGAGATTTCGAAGCAAACACATTATAGGTCTATTACATTGCTTTTCTCCCACCTTTATACTCAATTTCCCCGACTGTACTCTACAACCAATAGGAATGAAGTTGTTTGAAGGTTCTTTACGTCTCGGGGTGCATTACATTGAGATTTTAAAGCATACACATTAAATTGAAGGTTCATCACCTCACTTTTTTCCCACCTTTCTGCTCACTCTACTTGAATGTGTCATACAACCAATAGGAATGAAGGTGTTTTGCGGTGAGTCAGAGCCTCTCATCACCTTTCCATTAAACTTTCCTTTGACTGAGTAAGAAAAGTTCTGTGTGATTGTTGAAAATACTGATAAAAGCCTAATTGATATATGTTAAATGAATACACGTTAAACATTTTTATTTAATATATTTTTAGATGCAATCATTGAAAAATTAAAATAGTTTCAATTATTTAATAAAGATAGTTAAGATAATAATCACGTGTGAAAATGGCTTTTAGACTTTTTCATTAATGCTATGGTTGATTAATCAATACTTTCAAACAGGGTTGTGAGTAAGTTGGTAAAAATGTACCGAATCTGGCTTCAAAATTAAGAACTTATATAATAATATCATAACATTATTTTATACTCTTTTTTTACTATTTAGGTACAAAATTTATAATTTGGCTTGACAAATTTATTTAAATATACATTCACAATGTTGAAGAAGCTTCCCATGAAGTTATCTTTTTTGGAACATTTCATTGCATTAAATTTGCGATTACAAGTTAATTATTTTAGACCAACTTCAATGGCTGCATGGTCTAACACACTACTCTTGCAGTAGACTAGACTGCCAATGACTGGAGGACCGAGTTTGATCTCGGTCGGGTATACTGAGGGTGGTATTTCCTCTACACAATGCAGGTACACTTCCTATACCAGGGTGACCCGGGAAAATCAGGGAAAACGGGAATTAGCCGGGAATTTAAAGTGATCGGGAAAAAACGGGAATAAGTCGGGAATTTGGTAAATCGCAATAAAAATCCGGGAAAATGATATTTTACTCAAAAATTTTTTTGTTTGTAGCTGTGTAATATATTTTTAATTCCTAGTAAACAATTTTAATTCAAATTTTAAAACTTATTATTACTATAAATATATTAATAGAAAAACGAGGGTGGAAAGGGGGGGGGGGCGAGTTAGAAGGAAGTGACATACTTTTTAGTCGGGAATTTTAGGAAATAATCAGGGAAAAGGTCGGGGATTTGGTCAAGTTTAGTAGACACCATGTATACATATAACGTTTCTAATTCCTAAAACCATTAGTGTAATTAGTACATAAGCATATAACCCAAACGGGTAGTAAGATGCGGTGTTAAAAAAAAGTCATTTATGATGGAGTCAGAGTTGGAGTCCGACTCGGTCAATTGAAGAGTTGGAGTTTTAAGGCTTGGTGAACCAACTCCACAGCACCTCTTTCAAAACACTTATTTAAATCCAATATAATAACTGACCAATTTGTATTTATATAACAAATCCATAAGCAACACCCACTGTTCACCTTTTTTATGTTAATTTACATAGCTTTTTTTAAGTATTAAATATATATTTATACACACCCAGATCTAAGGGAGGGTAACAAGGGCCAATACTCCACAAACTGTTGAAGTATAAAAAAAAGAGTATTTTGGCTCTTGTAAATTGCAGTTAGGTTGAGTTATTTAAAAAATATTATAGCTTACTATTTCAATTTTTATTTATTTCTGGCAAAATATGTCTTGCTGACATGTGTGGTAAACACATATTCAACTTTGCCATTTTTGGATTGAAAATACATTTTTATTTTCTGTCCTTATCAAGATTAAATAAAAACAAACTAAAAATTTAATATTCGTTTGGATTTAAACAAATCTGATTTATTGTGATTACAATACTTCCTTATATAAATAAAATCTTGAAATAATTGTTGTTCAAAATTATTTTAATCTTTCAGTGATAACATCTTTACAAATATTTAAACTTAAGATGTATTTATTCTTTGACTGGCAATAATATTTTGTTGTTGATAATGTTTATTACCTTAATGTGAATTTATAACTTAAACTTAACTATGTGTTAATGAACATAAACAGACAAACAACGAGAGTCCTCGTTAAAATATATAATTTCTCTTTCCAAGATCACAAATGCTACATTTAAATAGCATATTGAGCATATTAAAAATAATTGCATTGCTGAGTTAGCTCTATAGATGTTACAAAACTAGAAATTTAAATGTTATGATCACTTTAGCTATTGTTTGTAGTTTAACAATATGTCGTGTATTAACTCAGTGTTCCGCAAACTGTGTACCACGGAACACTGGTATACCACACTGGCGAACTGCTTAGCAAAATTTATTATAATAGGCAATTTTGTTAAAAAAAATCCTAAATGTTTTATTAAGTTGCTTTCATTAGGAATGGAAAACTACTTTTTGTTCATCAAATCTTATTAAAAGCTTTATATTAATGTCTAGGGTGATGAGGGTAATTTAGACAAATTGTAGCCACATTAGAATTAAGAATGCATAGCAAAATCACATTTAGTCAAAAGATATTTATAAGCAGCATTAATTATACCATTTAGAGCCAGGAAAGAAGGATACAAACACACAAAAGGTGACAAAGTGTATTTTACAATGAAAAGAATAACATGGCTCACACTTTACATCAGGACAATCTTGTCATTGAAAGGGGGGAAGCTCAATATTAGAAAATCTGCTGAGTGTACAGAGGTTAGATTTAAAAAAAATAATCACATGGCACCCTCAGGTCAACATAAGTGGGCACATGGGCAAAGCTGTTGCTATAGTCCTGTCTGGTGGGTTTTTTCTGGGCCGGGAGGGATTGAGTAGATATTCAATATAATCTCTGCTGAGTTTATTATATATTCTAAAATACAAATTATCAGAAATTATTTTCACCTCTTCACAAAATATAATACTATCCACTCGAAATGTCCTCCTTTTTTCATGCTTAGGTTTTTCCCCCTTGGACAGTTTTGTCCCTGGTGTTCACACCTAAACAATATTTTATCTTACAAAAATAGTATATCCTCAAAGCACAGAGTTATCTTTTTGCCACTGGGCTATGGAATCTGTCCACAGCTGCCCGAGATATCTTTGTGACAAATAAAGGGGTACAACACTATTGATTGGTGGCTCTGAGATTACATTGTATAATTTTGGACTTTTAACTAGCATAACTGATGAATACTTTTTGTTAAAGGAGTCAAACATTTTTCAATCTGTTGAAAACTCCCTGCCAAGATGTCATTGGTAACCCTTACATTTCCACCAATCGTGTTCCATCATGTCAAAAACTACCCCCCTATCCCCCAATCTGGCACAGATAGAGCAATTCTATTTTTGGAGTTAACAGGAGTATACATCCACATGCAAGATAGCAAGATTGCAAGATTCTGATGATCTAGGCTCAATTACTTCTATTGAAAGAAGAGAGGGGAAGTGATGGGAGTTTGCTCATCTCTTTGCCTTTGAACTGGCACCCCTTTTGCTCATTTTTCTACCCTTGAACACACACTCCTTTTGTTCAGCTTTCTCTTTGCCTTTGAACTTGCACCTCTTTTGCTCATTTTCCTACCCTTGAACACACTCCTTTTGTTCAGCTTTGTGCCTTTGAACATGCACTCCTTTTGCCTAACTAGGTACCCCTTCTTAATTGATCACACACCCCTTTTGCTCAACTCTATACTCCTTTTGGTCTATACCTACCTATACTTTGCTCAGCTCTGTAAATCTTTTTTGCTCAATTCTGTTCTCCTTTTGGGAAGTACATACACTATTTTTGCTCAACTCTGCATCCTACTCCTTTTGGTGAATACATACCCATTTTTATTAACTATGCACACCAATTTAGCTTGTAGCAATTATTGCTACAAGGCATCAAAAAAACGGGATAGTCAACAAGAACAGCGCTTACCCAATTTCACCGGCCGGACGAGCATGCGGAAAAGGACGTCCACACACGATATCAACAGTAAAACAACTAAGCGCTGTGATCCTAGTGCAGCATTTCGCCGCTACGCGCCACCACTAGCCTCAGGAACAACGTGGACGCCGAGAACAGCGTAGAATAGCCGTGGCCTTGATAGAATGTTCTCAACGCATCTAATCCAGCGCACCCCCCCTTTTCATGTGTGTTAATTCTGTGATCCCCACCTTGGTGTAATTCCTTCTCGAGTGTTCGATAGTTGCGCCATATAAGAGACTGTTCACCAAGATAGCAGCCACTCTTGGATTAGGCTCGGACATTGACGAAGCTTAGGCTTCAAATACAGACTCATATAATGTAAGGAGAAATTCTTGTTCGGCTTTAATTTAAATATTATTGTAATTTTCTAAATTCTCTTTTTGGCTCTACGTATATTTATTGTTATTTACCGTCTTA
>CABFOW010001628.1:122709-136866 GCA_902141385.1 Timema californicum
AAAAAAAAAAAATTAGATACTGTAATTGCAGACTAACCCAGTAAACTTTAAATTTCATAGTTTTCCTCAGTTTAATCATTGGGCCAGTAATTGTATTTGCGTGGACTGACAGCGAAAAACCATTTAGGAAAAAACCACCCTCACTGCACCCGACTGAGATAAAATCTCAATCCCCCCCCCCCCTTCCAATCTTCGGTGGTCTAGTCTATTGCTAGAGTAGCGCCTAAAACCATGCGACCACTGAAGCAGGTATCAATTGATCACTTTTTCTTTTGTTTGAAACATTATTTGAAATTTGTGTTTGAATTAAATTTAACATTCAGTATTGAGAAGTAATCTGTTAATAAAACATTTCCTTGGTTTAGGTTTGGAGATGCATAGTATTAAAACAGCTTGTAAAATATATGAAATCAAAGAGGGACAGATTTTTGGGAGGGAGGAGGGGTAGTAATAATTTTCCAAAGAATATACATATGTACTAATGGTGTGATAATGTGTTTAGAACGCGGCTACCGCCATGCCGGAGGAGACCAAAGTGCCAGAAGTGACCAAGATGCCGGAAGTGGATGGGGTTGAGAATGGGCCAGGTTCACCCTCCCCCTCCAAGAAAAAGGTGGTCATCAACAAGGGCAAGCTGGTACTGGCTAGGGTCACCCTTCTGGACGGAACTCTACTCGACGTCAACATTGAGGTAATAGCCCTCTTTCAAGTGCACCTAACTAAAATTTATACAGTGACCATTTCTTTCTTGGTATTTTCAGGGACATCTTCTCTAAAATCACTGGTGAAAGCCAGAGAAGGGAGTTACCATTTAAATGGTGCATATTGTGTAGGTCATGTTTGCTATATTTGTATTATTAGACAGTTAATACATTAGCTCTTTGAAATGTAGTGATATACAATATTACAAGTAGATCCCTATTTCACTTGGTAAATCTTGGTCAATACCAGTTTAACTACCTAACTCCAGAGTTAACTGTTTTCTGTTAGTGAAATCTAGTTAAAAGTTAAACATTATGTTAGATTAATATTTTTACCGTTTTGACTAGGCAATATTAGTTCTCACGGAAATCAACCAAATAAAAGTGTTTTTGAAAGGTTAGACTTGTATTGGGAAGATGTGCTGTGTTCCCTTAGTTGTGTACATACTTTTACTTGTCTCAGTTTATTGTTTGTCGTTGATCAGTTTGAGTGAGATTGTAGTAATTTATTTTTGAGTGTTTATGTTACATTGTTTAGCATGGGTGCTGAAAAGTGATATGAAGAGGTTGTGGAGGGGTGGGAAGGTAGAAAGTGAATTTAACAGACAGATTGACTACATAATATAAAGAAAAACAAAGCGTCACTAATTTATATAAATTGGTGAAGTGAAAAAGTTGGTTTCTTGGGTTTAAACTGTCAAGTACTTTTTATCAGTTGATGAAATCTACAAGTTATTAAAGCTGCTTATGTAAATTTAGAGCATGGAGGTTGAGACACGATGAAAAGGGAATCATTAGTCAACTCACTCATATACTAGATAACTACATTATGACCAGAGCTAAATAAACCAAGGCACAGTCAAAGCAAAGGTTTAGTAGAACAAGTCAACCAAGACATCAAATGAATAGTGACCTCATGGATGAAAGACAACCATTCCACAAATTGGTCATATGGTCTCCGCTTGTGTGGTTCTTGAAAAAACAGAGCCCTCATCTCAGGGACTAAACAATTGTCATACATAGCAATGTTTAGTATTGAGCTCAGGGTTGGACTCATTACATCTACACTGCTACCCAAAGCTATACATAAAACGTCCGATATTGAGGATAAGCTTCGAGAGCTTCAAGCAGACAAATTTAAAGGAGGGGATGAAACCAATGACAAAGAGGATGAAGAAGAAAGGTTGTGTGGTACTCACTAAAATATTTCTTCATATAAAAAGGAATTCCATGAAAATGTATAAAAACAAGCTAAGAGAATATAATTGATTTTGGTTGCAACACATTCTCCGGTTGATATTGGTGGTAATGCCACACCTATGTCAGATATGGAATGATCAAGAGAGACCTTCGAAATATACTATACTTCTAAGCGATGCTATGCAGGAGATAATACATCTTTTAAACTCAAATTGGCATAGCAGTATGACTTGCTTCAATAAATGAAAAAAGCTGTAATTAACACTTTAAAATATCAAGCTGTTTTTGCAAATCAGTGTTTTTATTTGTCCCTAGATACAACTATTTTTTTTATCTAAGATCTGGTTTTAATGGTCAGAGACTTTAGTCATTAATTATTTTAGCTGGTTAGCACGGATATTGACTACAGGATTCTTAGTGCTATCTTGTATTGTTGACTGCATTCGCTAGTTCTAGAAATAATATGTTAAAACTCGCATTGGCGAAAGTGCTTTTCTGAAACTAGTTTTACCTAATATAATCGTATTTTGATGGATTTCGGTTTCCAACTGTAACATAAATATTGAAAATGATAAAATACTGTACATGAAAGTAGGGAAATTGCTTGCATACTCAGCCAAGACCTTAGAGAAAAAAGTCAAAATGATTTGAGAAATACTCGTTAATGGCTATGATGATGTGCAGTGTTGCCAAAGTTGATAATTAAAATATTTGATTTAAGTAGTAATACTTGATTCATAAAAATTTCAAATTCGATGGATTTTTTTTAACGATTCTTGGACAAAATCAGTCCGGGAAATAAGTTTTATTTTAAGAACTGTCCCTGAAATCAGATATGATTGGTCACCTTAAACTTAAGTCCAAGTTTCATAGGAAGAGCCTTATCAGAACGATAGAAAATTTACTAGATATACTTTCACTTATTCATCTGTCAAGTTATGTAATCTGCAGCAGTCACTTATGATAGATGTTATCAAAAACTATAAAATAACACTAATAATATAATAAAATTGTATCAAATTTGTAGAAAAAAAAATTTGCATTTTCTAAGAGACCCTTTCTATAAAAATGGGGCAATGTAGTATCAAATTTTGGTGTAGACTCAAAGAAAAGAGGAAGTGAAAAACTACCTGTTTTGGCGGTTGGTTGACCACTAATATCAATTTTTTATCATATAATCCTCTTGTGGTCATATTTTATTTTCTTCCAATTTAAATTTTTGTCACTATTAAACTCAAAATCACAATGTAAGAATTATGTCACAAATAAAGATATATGTTTTAGAACAGGTAGTACCACTGGCACACACATACATTTACTGGGGGAAGCGAATAAATGTATTGAAACTATCATTTCGGAACTTATGTTTTAATGTAGGAATTTCCGAGTTACTTTTAATTGGTGTTACAGTATACCTTTTGACTATTAAGCTGTAAGAATGATTTTGAAATTTATCCTGTGCATTGGAATCTTCTTCAGTGTTCTGAATTGATTATTGTACTTCATAGGTTTTAAGATTTTATTAAAACTATTTACACTCATTTGGAAGTGGGATGTCCTTGCTTGCCGTCGCCCCTACTCTGTGTACACCTCTGGGTAGTACTATTAAAAATCTTTGGATTTAAGAGCTCAACTTAGTGGAGGAAGTACAAGGGATCGATTACTTTAGACTCAAAAAATGTTCGGCTGATTGAAATTTACCATCAACTTGTTGCCGTGTATGGAGATGAAGTGATGCACGAATAAAGCATCCGAAAATAGTTTTCACTGTTAAATAATTGCAGAACAAACATTCATAATGAGAAACAAGATTGATGATCACATTTGACACAGCTAGCGCTCCACCATAGAAGAATTCTATGAAACATGTCATTGATGTTTCTAAATCTGATTTATACATGATGATAATTAATGAAATTAGGAACAAACATCTCCATTATAAAAAAAATGTGCAAGATACCGACTGATGACTACAATTCATTGACGTTTTTGGGTTGGTATCACCAAAATGGCAATGTGTTTTTGGATCATATTGTCAAAGGAGATTAAACCCATATTTCTTTCTTTATCCCTGAGAGAAAACTACAATCTTTGTAATGGCATTATCCTCAATTGCTAAAAATTTCAAGCAGGATTTATCAACATGGAAAGTCATGGAAACACACTTTTGGGACAGGAAAGTCATCTTACTGGTGGAATTCATTCTTCGGGAAGCAACCATAAATGCCAATTCATATTGCAAAACTCTAAAAAAGCTACAGCGCGCTATTCAAAATTGATGAGATCTGTTAAGTGGGGTGGTTCAGCTGCATGACAATGCCCACCTGTATGCTGCCACCAGCACACGTGCACTGCTCCTTGAGTCTTGAAGGGGAGTTTTTGGCCATCTTCCATGCAGTCTGGATCTTGCTACAAGTAATTTTGCCATGTTTTTGCACCTGAATCAATTTCTGGGGAGGGACTGATGAAAAATTGAAGAACTCTGTCAACCACTAGTTGAATGGACAAGTGGCGAGCTTCCATGACTAGGCTATACAAAACTTGCTACACCCCATGTCAAGCATTTCAAGCGTTTTGACTACATAGCTTAATATCAATTTATATTGAATGTAGCATAATGGTTTTTCCTTATATTCAAATTTAATTTATCTCCTTATTACAGTTCACAATGAATATAATCTAAGCTTTTATGAATAAATCTCTTCCACTGTGATTGAATTATCTGAATTTGCTACATGGAAATTTTCCAATCTAAAATTTAATCTTTAATTGTTATTAAGGTACCTTGGATTTAGCATATAAAATAAGTGCATGTATTTTTATGACTTTTTCCTTATAACCCATTCACAGTAACTCTGACCTTTGAAATTTGTATGGATTGTCAATAAATTTAAAGAACTTGGTCCTACTGAGATATTTTTTTTAACGTGGCTATAATGTCCCATTGATGAAGCTTAGAAATTTGAGGGAAACCTCTTCTGTCTTACTTGATTAACTGATTGAATTAAGTTTGATTTTAAGGAAGCAAAATTGGCTCAAGCAATGGAAGCAAATAAAAGATGAAAAAACACAATTTACTACAAAATTATGTGATAATTATTTTTTCTGAAAGAAAACTTAACAAAACCACATATTGAGGGCCAGTTTCACTCTCAGTAAGAGTACGCCTTATACCTGCTTTGGTGGCCATATGGTCTAAGACGTCACTCTTGCACTAGACTAGACTGCCAATGACGGGGAGATTGAGGTTCAGATCCTGGTCGGTTGCACTGAGGGAGTTTATTCAAAATGGTTTTCCACTCTCCCTCCACACAATTGTGGCTACACTTCCTCTAAATATAACCTTCCTGATCCCTAAAACCAATAGCATAATCAGTACATAAGCATAAAACCTGAACAGGTAGTAAGGTGCAGTGCTAAAAAATAAATAAAATCATACGCCTTCTGTGCACTGCTATACTAAATACAGGAATACGTCTATAATATGATTTTGGTAGGAAGATCAGTGGATGTTAGATATTAAAGTTATTGAAACAATTTTAATATATTCATACATCAAGTCATGTAATCTGCACCTGTCACTTTTGATATTAATACCTATAAAATAACTGGAGTAAGAAGCGGTGCTAATAATAATAATAATAATATATAAAATAACACTAAAATTTTAGTAAAATGTTATCAATATTGGTTGCAAAAAAAATGTTTGAATTTTTTCTACTGTTCCTCTAACCAAAATCAGGGTATAGCTAAATTCGAATGAAATGGGCCATTTTCACATAATGAAACTCCCATTTCATTCTGAAATAGGTAGGTGTCATCTTGTATGTTAGTATAGCTTTATCTAGTATAGATTTTAATTGTTTTGTTTATTATTACTTTTACTAATAGCTGTATTTATAATTATAGAATTAGCCATTTTATTTGTATGTTTAAAATTTATTTTGGTTATTTTTAGCATAAACGCATCAAAAAAAGATAGTACCGTTCAGAATTAAAAATAAAATGTTATCCTTACAAAATTAGTTTTATATCATTTGGACAGACTTGGATACTAACATTTACATTGGTATATAAAGTTCATACATTGTCCAATTTGTACTTTGTTTAAGCAAAAGTGCACCCTTCCCCTTAGTCTAACTTGAGCTAACCTAAATTCTATTGAAGCCTGATAATGCCAAATTTGCTACAGTTACAGCATGTCATATTTGAAAACCAGATAAATGCTAAGCTGTGTTTTGAAATTTGAATCACTCTTCAACTGTTAGAAAGATTCAAATTACCAGGACCGATATCCATCGAGTTCCAGATTTGAAGGGCAGTGTTGTTAGTCCGTGAACAATGGTCTAGCCAAGTCTTTTTTGCTTCCACAGACCGGTTATTATCCCCCTCCTTATAGACTTGACAACGCTACAATCCGGTTTCTCCGTCGACTCCATTCGGATATGTTAGAAGATTATATTTCAGAATGTAACCAAAACTAGCAAATCGTCCTCTTGGCTTACTAAAATCGGGAGTTTCAAGCTTTGATCCTATGGATCCCGTGAAGTTTTCGGAGTTAACGAATATTATTAAAATATTTTGAAATCCCCTCCTTAATGCTTAGGCTAATTAAATTTTCAACACCTATAACCCCCAGCTGTTTTAAAACACTTTAATTTCTTCGAGGGATTTAATGTTAAAAACATTCTCTACCATCTGTCTCGGGATAGGGGGGGGGGGGGTATTTTGCAACAATCCATTGCAGACAGGACTCTCCTCAGCCCCTTGGACAAACCCACATCTTACAACAACGCCCCCCCCCCCACAAAATACAAACCTGGGTAGGCCTATGACCCTGCAAAGATAACTCAACTGGAGTGCTCTTGACTAAAACGAGTTCATTGCTAGCGTGAAAAACTTTTGGAACCTATTTTGGATTGTTTCAAATAATTCCGGGAGTCACAATACCTTTTAGAATATTGAGTATTGCTTATTTTACCTAGGAATGAATTGGTACCCAAACAAGGTGTCATACGTATCATGAATTAAGTTGAATTAAGCTGTCTAGTCATTAATATTGTAAGGCAAGAGAACATAATATTAGCACTATACATATTTTTAATGATATTTTTATTCACAAGTACTTATAGATTACGAATGTGACATTACTAAGAATGAAAAATTCAGAGGACTAGAAATAGTTGATATCCTCAATGATGATCTTGAAATGATGGAATATGTGTTATAATTCTTCATCAGTATTGATTGAAGCATGGGTAGCTGAGTCATTAAATAGTTATTAAAACTGGTTTGTTTCAATCTTTAAACACCCTGCAAACTTTGCCTGGTACTGATTCAATCATTTGATTATGAGTTCCAAATTACACTTAAGCCCACAAACTATATGTCTCCACCAATACATGGCTACATTACTTAAGTACTAACTAGCTTTAGTGTAATGTTAATTATTTTAACTCGTGTAGCGTGCATGGTCTAAGGCGTCACTCTCGTGTTAGACTAGACTGCCGATGACGGGTAAATTGGGGTTCGAATCCTGGCCGGGTGTACTTAAGGTTTTTTTTTACAAAAAATAGTTTACCACTCTACCTCCACGTAAATGTAGGTACACTTCAATTAAATTCAACCTTCCTCATCCCCTACTCATTATTGTAATTAGTACATGTGCCTTTAAACTAAACAGGTAGTAAGAAAGACGCGGTGACGAAAAAAATACAAACTTAAAAGTGTGTACCTAGTTATATAATGTATTAATATATCCCCTAAAAATATTTCATAGCACAATTATATACCATAAAAGTATGTCTAATGACAGCTAAAAGATTATAAAACAATTATGAATATTTATTATGTTTGTTCAGAAACACTGAATTTGGCCTACAAAATTCGTTATCCAAAGGGACAGTTGACATTAAAGGTACAGCTTAGGTCACAATAAGTAGCCATCTAACAAGGGAACTTTGACTAAAAAATCTGCCACTTTTTTTTAAAGATGTTATGTAGGTATTTTTATGACAACTTTGCGTTGGCCCAGGTATGAGCCCTGACCACGCTGTGGGTTTATTTATCATCCGTACCCTCAAGGTCATGCTGGTGCATTAAAAACCTCGTCGTTTTAACATCTCTTATTCAGTTTTTAAATAGCCGATGGCCAATACTGTGTCTCAAACTAAGTTAAGGGAAATACAAGCCTACTTTTATAGCAAACATGATCCGCTTTAGTGGCCGCATGGTCTAAGCCGCTACTCTCGCAATAAATTAGACTGTCAAAGACCGGGAGATCGGGGTTTGGTCCCGGTTGGGTGCACTAAGTTTTTTCCTAAATGGTTTTCCACTCCGCAAATGCGGGTGCACTTAAATGAAGGCTTATAACCTGAACGGGTAGTAAGACACGGTGATATAATAATAATAATATTAATAATAAAAAGCAAACATGGCCTCACACCTCTCAAGAAGATCAGTCGGTTTCATCTTTGATGACAGAATTATACAATGGCAACAAATTCTCTCTCTTTATATTGAATATAACAAATTAGAACGAATCGTCTTTACTACACTTGCAGTGTGTATGCCTATTCCTCATTATTTCCTGCACAAGTTAGGCTGACGTGAAGCAGGCCTTAGTCTTTGACGAGCAAGGAGATACTGTTAGTATATTTATTATTATATTCTCACATGCACGAGCAGCTGCAGTTTTCCCGCCACACCCATGACCTGCTCGGTGCGGCGAGGAGCATATCGCGAACATAATGTCCACCGACCCCAGTCACTCTGTCAATTTTAAAGTGAGACTCTCCTTTTGACCGTTTGGGCAAGCCGCCCGCAACTTACACTAATTTTGACACATGCTTAGGAAGGAGGACTGGCTAGAAGAAAGGCTGAAAATGGTTGAATTACCATAAAATTAAAAACTAGGAGTGAACAAATGATTTCTTAATATAATTTAGTAGAATGCAATATATAAACCGTTCAATGCTGGGAGAAAGTATACAAGCGGCTTTCCTAACTAACGTTGCCACTTTTACCATACTATATATCTAATGTTTGAACCTTCCAAATCAAAACCACCATTTTCATTGTTCGTGACTTTTTAAATGGGCACTCGAGGATAACAACGTTTAGTTACGGGAACAAGTTGATACCCGCTTTGGTGGCCGCATGGTCTAAGGCGCTACCACACAATAGACTAGACTGCCGAAGACTGGGAGATCGGGGTTTTATCCCGGTTGGGCGTACTGAGGGTGGTTTTTCCTATATATTTTCCACTCTTCCTCCGCGCAAATCCGGCAACACTTCCTCTAAATTCAACCTTCCAAATACCCAACACAATAGTATAATTAGTACATAGTCGTATAATCCGAGCGGGTAGTAAGATGCGGCGCCAAAAAATCAGTTGATCGTGATCCTAGAATAAAACTACCTTTGAAATGTTCCTCCCCTCCCCTCTATGTCACTGTTTGATGAATCATACATAGGCTCTGCCCTGCATACCTCACATGGGAATGTGTTTTCGCTGATACCTTGTCAATGAGTGTGCTACTTTTTTAAACGTACAGCAAATTTGACCGGGAAAGATGAACAATAATTGCCTCTTAGCCGTGCTGTAGGAACAGAGCGTTGCCCAGTGCACACCTATGGAGGTCTTCACGTCGTACCCGCAATGAGATGATGTGATGATAGTGAATGTGAATTAAGCCTAACTAGCCAAACCTTGATGACCCTTGGAATAATTACTATTTCGGGAAAATTACCCATGGTATCAGGCGGGAATCGAACCCGGGGCCCTTAGCCTCGTATCTAGGTGCACTGTCCACGGGGCCGGAAAATGTTTTACTGGGAGATGAGAACACATCACAGATACGGATTTTGCTTATTCTGGAAACACGCCACGGAACTGGAATCGACAAATTTTACTTTACACCACTTTTGATAGTTTCCTTGTAGGGTTAATCTAACAATTAATAAAGGCGATAAGAGCCTCCTCTTCCCACCCCTAATGGTTTCTTCTCCACCTGCGACACTCAATGCAACACAATATTGATGAACTTGATCAACTTGTAGCGCTGCTGGCAAGTGCTCGTTTCTCTGGAATCTGCGTTCAACAGTTTATTGATTGGACCGGCAGGCGACCACCTGTCTGACACAGGTAACCAGAATGTGAGGGGCTGCGTCACTTCAACAGGTGTAAATATTATACTTGACCAAAAATAAATAACCAAAAGCCCATTATGCGTCAGTTTTACATTGACAGATCTCAACTGCAGCCCTTAGCAATTTCTAGAAATGAAAATGGTAACTTGAGGTATTTATAATCTTGTTCTAATTTTAATTCCAAGTTAAGAATTATACCCTCGGGATATTTTTGAAATTTTACATTTTTTTGGCAAATCTTCCGTGTATGTAAAAGCTTAAAAAAAAATTAATATGAAAATATGTTATGTAGAACTCGCAATCATTGTATAAGCAAAGGTTCTTAAAACTGTTTTTAGGTCGTTCCCCTTGGTCGTAACTAAAAGTCTAGTTTTGCCCATTTTCCCCTGAGATCTGCTCGCATACCTCCCGAAAGTCGCCTATGTACTCCAATTTGAGAACTACTGCTCTAATGGAATGGCTCCATGTGTTAAATATATAGATACATCGAAACTGCTGTTTTGGCTCCTCAAAAATAATACCCCTGACAAACTTTCGATGATGTTATTTTTTATTTGTGGCTTGTAACTTTCTCTTTACAAACACGAAGCTACAAGTTACTAATTAGTTTAAATAAAATTACCTAAGAGAATCGTCCAATTCAAGGGTCGGGATCTGGAATTTAATAAAACTAATCTATATACACATTGGCACATCCGAAGGCGTAGATGGGGGGGCAAGCGTGGCATTCAACCCGCCACCGGCCTCAAAGGTTGCAAATAATTTTATCAACTTAAATGGCATTAAATATAGAGCACTAAAAGTGCCCCTAACAAATCGGGGGGNTATACAAAAATAATAGCTTTCAAACATTGCCAAACTTATATACCACTGTAAAAAATCCCAAAATAGCTTATGGAGGCATCTAATCCTCGTCAATTTTCTTGGGCTCCAGAAGTTAGGGGACTGACTCCTAGATATCCCTCTCCCACTAAATTTAATGTTGGCTACAACCTTGATTGACTTCATCCTCCAAAGTAAATTTCTGAATGTGCTGCACAAATACTAACTAATTATGTAGGAACCCGTCTGGAACTAAACCATTGACTAAATACATTTCCTTAAAATGATGTTGAATTGAGAATATTGACAAAGAGTAACTTTATTATTTATTTTCTAACCACCAATGTTTTTTGTTAAATGATTTAATAGTCACTATGCATAGTAACCAATCATTCTGGATAGTATGGACGGGTAAGCTGGTTTAGAGGAAGTGTACCCGCATTATTGAGTTAAGGCGATGGTAAAACCATAGTGTAAATTTACGTGCGGGAAACCAAACCGCTTCGTGGGCCCGGTTGAGATTCGAACCTTGACCTCCCCGTCACTGTAAATCCAATATATTGTGAGACTGGTGCCTTATATTCCATTCACTGTAGGAATTGACTTCTGAAAGGCCTTTTTCCCTACCATAAATCTACTATATAGTAGGATATTGGTAGAGAAAAAAGACCTTTCAGAGAGTAATTCCTACCGTGAATGGAATATAGATTGTGTGACAACCGTTTTGGGTGTTAGCAAAACGTGACAACCACAGAATACATTCCTGGGTGTATGCAAGTATATCGGCCTTGGATTGCAACAAGAAGGCAGGTTTATGACTAATATAAACACTTCTAAAACTAATTTCATATATTCATAAGACAAATCACATGATTTTCAGCCGAGACCGTTGACTCACAGTATCAATTCAAATAATAATAATAATAGATATGTTTCTATTTAGCATCACATCCCCCCCCCTCTCCCCACCCCCCCCCTCTCCCCCGATCCCTTTCCATTTAAATCAACCTTTTTGCAGCAATTCTAATATAGGGCCGTTTTGGATTGTCAGCAAAGGTTAACCCGCATCGATAGGCACGCGGACTAAATGCCAAAATCGTATAATCTGGTTTGCCTGTGACAGAAAGGTCTGGTTTCAATCCCGGATGTCAATACTCTAGCAGCTTTTTTCCTAAATGGAGTTTCCTCCTTCCACGAAAATGCGAATACATTTCATCAACAGTCTATCTTAATCTTTACCACATTTTTATAATTGTGTATAGTGCGCACGCGGTGGAAATAATCGAATTATAAACTGAAAAGGTTTCCAACTGTCTGACTCTCGTGAAACTCGTGACCTGTGAGAATGTTCGCACGGGTGTTGAGCGTGCAGCTAGCGAGGAGTGTTTACTCGCTCTCGAGGCTTATTATAGCTCGCGGGACTGTGTTCTCCAGCCAAAAACATTTCACCAGGAGTGAACCACAAAACCTAGCGTGTGCGAGGAAGCAGAAATCATTTCCAGGTTTGCCAACATTGCTGCAGAGTCTAATTTGGCACGGCAGCGGTAGATTCTAGACCATCCTGTTTCTTTAAAGGGGTGGAGTTGCACGGATATTTGAAAAACACGAATAATACAATTTAAAATAGTAAGTTCAATCTCCCATCATAGTCCAATTCTCAAACTAACAATTCCTTAACAAACAAGTTTATTTAAAAGGGGAGGAAGGAATGTAATGTTTGCCAGACAGTAAACGGCGACTTTTTGGAACTTCGCAATTTGTTTGGAAGTCTAGTTCACACAGACCTGAAAAATTAAAATAACTTCTTGGATGGACAAACCGATAAGCTAGCCACGAAAGATAGGGAGTATACATATAATACATTCATGATCTTAGTTTACTTGGGTGACAGTTTAAAAATTATTAGAAATAATCCCAGATATATCCCTACGCCAACAGCTGACATCTGTCACTTTGGGTAACTGTAATGAAAACGTATGGTAATGTATGAATTTGATAGTTAACATCAGTAATTTAAGCCAATATTATTTATATATTTATTTGAGGTCGGGCACAAAGCTTATTTATCGTTTTATTCCACTGACAAAAATTAATATTCACTGCACTTTCACAAAAGGTCTAACGAACATAGCTTCAAAATGGCGACCGACGAATTTAAACTATTTGATTGAACGTGTCGGAAACAAGTTATTTACAGTGGTGCACCCACGCAGTGGATAAAAATATTTCATTCAGTTAAATATTTCAAAATACGATAAAGTAATCGTAGAATAATTTATTAAATATGTATATAGAAAATTACAAGTATTTCCTCTTTTCCAAGTAAACACGATGCATGTATTATTAAGGTATTAATGTAAACACTATATAACACATCATGGATAAAATTCCAGAACGTAGAATAAGTACTTTTAATTATGTTTAAAATATGTTTCGTATTGGGTAAGAAGAAATTATTAAAAGTTATGAAACCGTGCAAGAAAACATAAGTTTACGTATTTTTAAACGTAATATATAACATGTGATTAAAAATTTTAACATGTATAACAAAACTGTAAATCTTTACAAGTGTGGCAACCCAAATCCTAAACTTATGATTTTTGAACTGTCATCCAGGTAAAAACCTATCATGAACAGACTTAACACTATTTTATTGTTTTCACCATTGACAAAATGCATCTTGACTTTATTATTTTATTAACATTGTTACCATCTTTCAAAATCCCAACTGAAGAGTATATGACTTGAGGTATGAATAGTATTGAAGTAATTCTAGGACATCCTCACTTGAAGCTAGGTTCCCGACCAGGTGTCCTTAGTTATTTTTCTTAGGTGATCTCCCACCTTGGCCTCACACAGATGTGGTTGTCTACCTTCCTCGATCAGGTATTAAGACTGTATGAATAAGGGAGGGGGGGTTAAGATTGGTCTCATAGAACTCACCAGCATTGAGCGATGCTGAAAATGTACTCATGTATGCACCGTTCACCCTGAAAAGTAGCAACCTTACCTTGACAAATTTCCCTATGACCCTCTCTTACAAGCTAGGCCATAACGTAATCCCTCTTCTTTTAGGGTACATTTTGTTAGCAGGTGCACACTGAGAATACACAATACAGGACTTCCTTTTCCACTAAACAGCAGAATAAACCTCACCCGAATCATTTTACTTGTCCACCACTAGAAGTTAAAGTAAAACAAATCCATATCTTTAAGGGGGCCATACATTTATTACGTAACGCACTTGAGGGGAAGAGGGGTTCATCGTAGCGCTGCATGCCAT